>JAHWFO010036887.1:3163198-3193716 GCA_023313115.1 Rhysida immarginata
ATGATGTAACAATGTATACAGTTTTTGTCCGCAGGCCTTCTCTCTAGAAGGAGTTGGCTGGGGACCGTTATTTCGTTTGCCCCGTGATGTGGATGCGGTAGAAGCAACGTGCGTTAGTGGTATTGTGTTTTAAAATCACGTGTTTTACAATGCCTGGTCAGAAAAGGCCTCTGAGTTACGAAAGAATTATGACAGTTTTCTGAAACGCAAAAACTTTCAGTGGACAGTTCTAATGAAAGAAACAAACATGAGGACACTGTCCGACAGTAGGTCTAAACAAAATATGGATGTAGGCCTACTAGTTTCCGACTCCCGCGTATACCTACTGCACTTGTTTCTCATTTTATTGTCAAGAAATGCGCTGCAAGTCCAACTGGAATTATTTGGGGGGGGGGGGGGGGGGTATAATCAGACAACCCACATTCAGATTTTCTTGGGCATCCTTGACTTTGCTTTGTACTTTTGGAATCCTGCATACGTTGCAGAAATCTTTGCATTTGTGCGAAAAGAAATTCATTGTTTCCCAGAAGGCAACAGATTCAAAGGATCGCTGCCGACTGTTTATATAAAATATTAGAAAATTTTATAGGTCATCTAAACAACAACAATTTCTTTCATTATGGATGTTTTACTTTTCGATAAGTTTAACTCCAACTTTCCATGGTAAGAAATAGACGTGAATAATATGTAGAGGGCAATAACGCAAGGGAATCGTTATTATTAACATAGTGAATTTTAAAAGTAAAAATAGCTTTATCCAAAAAAAACATATAGTCACTTATTGGTGCATTCTTTATTTCATTTTATGAATGGATAGAATAAGGTTTCATCAAACAGATACATTTATTCAGTTTCTTATTCTTTAATCTGCAAAAAAAACAAAATGAGTATTCTAGAAAGACGTCTTTTTATGATCTTCCTGTTATAGGTTCTAGTATTAAGAGCTCAAACTTAGTTTGATTTTCTTACGTATAGCTCTTTTGTACATTATATTTCAATATCCTTAAGGAACATTTATTCACACTTTGAAATTAATATTTTAAATATATTGCAATTCTTGCTTCTTTAATGATTTAAGAAATAACTCTGGTCTACCACATCTCAATTCTTTTTCGCTGCTGGCTTAAATTTTTTCAATGATTTTACACAATTTCAAAGCGCGAAACTAGGTATGAAAATACAGTTGTTAAAAAAACTTTCTGGAGCAAAAGACAAATATCATAATTCCAGGTTCATACAAAACGATTATTTTGCAAATAAGTATAACTTAATAATTTTTTATCTACTTAATTATTCGGAATAAATTTTCGTTTCTTTTATTTTCTTGAGTAATTGAGATCAAGGCAGTCACACAACCAAGTACATTACCAATAGTTGTAGGCTGTCTATAATGTATGTCTTCTATCTGTCTTGGTATCTGTGCTCTGTAATCTTACTATCTTAGTAGAAGATATTACTCCTCGCTTACGGTTCCAAGAATTACGAGGGGGGGAAGTTTAGGTGACTATGCAGAAAAAAAGCACATTTATGTTTGCCCCTAACCTTTGAAAAGCGTGCCAAGAAAGTTTGTAAAGACTATTATTAGAATATAATATAGAGTAAGTATAATTTGAAAATGTGCCACTGCTTCCAAACTGAGTACAGTATGCATCGGCAATTTGAATTTTTTAAATTTAAATTTATTGAAAGAGATTTAAAGTGAGGTACAAAGTGTTTATTCATAGTCTCAAACGGGAAAGTGATGAAATTGTTTGTTAAGCTTAGTGTTCAGACTTTCTTCATGAAGAATCAGTAGAAGTAGACACAGATCAGCAATTTTTGGGAAAGTCTGGCGTTATGTTCAAAATGGATGTGGTTTTCAGAATTAGCATTCTCAAATTACTCACGATTAAGTAATATTCTACAGTCAGCAAAAATGATATACACCAATGTAACGACTTACATAAGATTTATGCAAAAAAGTCGGTCTATACTTAAATTTAGAAACAGTATCACGAAGGAAAGAAATATTCTTATGCACTGTTTATAATTGAATCCGTTTATTAAAATTTTTTGCACGTTCAGCATCAGAAAAGGGATGTAAGAGTCATAAATATTTATTGAAATATATCCTCTCAAGAGCGGTGGAGGAGAAAGTAACATGTTTTATGTAAAGAAAGCGCTGATATAAGCTTTACTTTTTAAAGATGAATGCGATTTATCTACGTCCAAAAATACACTCTCCTCAATAGGAATAGCATTATACAATTAAAAAAGAATAAAATGCGCTTAGTTTCTTTCTTTGAAATCTGATACATTAGATTATGCATATGATCTAATGAGGGATAGATACAGGATGAGGTTCATTTATTTAATGCTTAATGGATATAAAAATTGCACCAAACCCTATCGAAAGACCTTTAATGCGGCTCGTGGGCTAATTTAGATGGTAAACTCAGTCGTCAATCGACAGATAATAGTGGACAAGAATTACTCAATTCGTATCATTGACCGAATCAAACGAAAGAGTAAAGATGCAATGGGTTGGAAAGGAAGTTGCCCTTGAAAAAGGTCTGCTCATCATACGACATTTTAATATTCAATGAAAAGATCGTTTACGTTTTTAACAGTAAGGAAATGAGGTTCGGAGGTCCTTTGTTCAGAACGGAGGACGTACCTACGTGAGGAAAATGTCGTAGAGCCATTTAGGAATTACCACCCATTCAATTCATCGAATTGAGCAAACAGTAATAAAAAAAAGTGAAACAAAAGCAGTTGATCTGACATGAAAACAGGAGGAAACGTATAAAAAAGGATAATGAGCGAGAAAAGGAGAAGCATGTGCAATCGTGTTAATGTACGCTCTTAAGTATCCTTCGATAGATTATGTGCGTTCAACTTAATACATATCTCATTCTTTGTCCATCTGCCAAGAATCATAATTGAAGAAATGCTGACTCTCGAGTTGAAGCTCGATAAGATTGGGAACTATAAATTTAAAGCGAAATCAGGCGCACTTAAATAAAAAGTGATTGAAAAGCAGTTTTATATTCTACTCCTTTAATAAATAACGAAGAATGCTTTCCGTAATGCAATGTAAAATTAGATTTAACGAAATATCAAACTAGGTTGTTGGTCACGTATTAGTCAATAGTCATGACGTCAAATCGAGAAATTCCTTCGTCTTTTTGCACTTATTTGAATCGCATTATCTCCGTGACGATGTTCGCCTAAAATTAGCAACTTTGCCCAGCATTTGTTTCATCTCGAATCGCCAAGTATTTCTCGATGTGTAAACAACGAGCGCATCTCGTCTGTCTCTCTCGCTTTGTGTGTTTTCAAATGACGACGATTCCGTTTGCACTGTTACCGCCTTCGCTAAAGATGTGCCCGGTCACGAGTCAAGGTCTAACCTTGACCTTCGAAAGAGAAGAAGAAAAAAGAATTAGAAAATCACTTAATGGTGACGCTTCCACTAGGATGAACGTCTTCTTAAGCAACGAGAAGATTTATCGATGTTAGCGTAGACCACCTTTCCCCTCCTCGAGTCTACTGTTACTGTGGCAATGGTGCCTGACATACTAGATTAGGGGGTCACCCAGTGGGGTTAAAATATCCGAGAATACCTAAGATAAAAATAGAACACCTGTAGGATCCACGAGGGGAAAGTGTACAGCTTCAGGCCCCTCGATAATGATTATGAGAGTCATGATGGTGGTTATGTCCTTAGACATAACAAATATTTTAAACTGAAATTTCATTTCCTAATATTAATTGGTTACAATTGAGTTTTAATTTTTCTTATTTTTTTAATAATAAATTAATCACTATATCATAGATGAATATAATAACAATCAGTAGTTTTAAAATTTTAATATGGTATGGAAACTTTCAGTGATATTTACTGGCGACAGCAAAACAAAATTTCTGTCAATCTAACCTTTGTCAAAGCAGAAAACTACGTACGGTATATGCAGTAAAAAATTATTTCATTTTATAATACAAAATTCGACAGCTGAAGATGGTTTATGAAATATTACAGTAATTTTTATTCTGTCATTACATATTTTGTATATTTAACATGAGCATGAAGAACTGGTAAAAAAAGATCACAGAATCAGTAATGCCAACGTGCTTATTTTTTTGTGATTATATCAGAGAAAGTAATTTGACCAGGTGATCCTGAGCATCGCTCGATAGATCATTTAACATCATATTGCTTTGTTTGCAAATTTTTTGCTACATTTACAATGTACAGGTGGCAAGAAATCGATATCTAGTAAATAGTCAGTTGCATTTTATGGTACACAATAAATATTTTTATTCTTTGATCTATTGCAAACTCTGATATAATTACAGACTAGCATCCGATTTTATCAAATGAAAAAAAAGAAACCGGAATATATGATGGAAATTGTTTTTTGTGCGCATTGACAGAAATGCTATGTATGTTCGGTAAACAAAATTTCAAAATAACCCTTTATATTCTCATCACTTTAAAAAAAAGTAAACAGACAACTTTTGTTGGCAACTCGGCTCCTAAGCCACCTATCTCCACAAAACTTGGACGGTTTATTGGGAGCACATAGCCCGTTAATCGTTCCAATTTAGGGGCGTGTACGTATTTGAAGATGAAGGGTTAAATGTTGTATTTTTTATTTTAAATAGAGTCGAACCCCGTTAATACATGACCGCTTAATACGTGACTTTCCTTTGGTCCCGTCCCCTTGAAAGCTACATTTTTTTGTAATTCCATGTAAATTCAACTTGTTAATACGTGTGTTTTTCATCTGAAATCGGATAATACGTAATTTTAGACTCAAAAAATTAAGAAATTCATTCTAAGAATCTTAAATTATTTACAATGTGTTTGCAATTTTTTTTTCATGCGATATTCGATGATGTTCCACGAATACTGATTGTTCTTTTGGGCATAAACAACGAAGCACATGTTCTTACAAAGTATGTATATGAATATGTTCCTTGATAAATGATATACAGAATATCCATTCTTCACATTTCTATCACAGCATTTTAATATCACTCTTGTTATCATTTACCATTTGTATTTCGTTAAGTTTCATTTTATTATCGACATGTCTTCATCTCAGCAGAGGAAACACAACGATCTTACGCTGGACCAGAAATTAGACTTTCTTGGATACTGCAAGGAAATCAACCATGAAGAGGACAAAATTGACAAAGACGCTTAATATCCCCTATATAACTCTGTTAACACTTCTTAAAAATAAAGAGAAAATTAGGCAGCAAGCGGAATTTTAACACCACACTTTTGAAGTTTTAACACCACACTTTTAACACCTAACAATTTTCTAATCCCAGATAATACGTGGTTTTTGCTCGGTCCCTTGAAACACGTATTAACGAGGTTCAACTGTACATGTAATTTAATTTTAACATTTAGTAATGTATTGTATATAAGAAATCCATGAACATGCTGTGCTGATAATAGATATTAACTTTTATTCATTAATTTTTCCCTCATAAATAAAAATGATTCTCAAAGTGAGAATACAGTGATTCTCAAAGTGGGATTTTATTTTAATAACCAAATTGAAACGTTGAGGTGGAATATACATTTTTATAATTTTCAATGATATTTAACATTTTAATGGAGCTCAACACAAGAAAGCTATTTTTATAGACGATATTCTACTATTTATTATTTAATATTTAATTACATTTTAATATTGAATTAAATTAAAATTATTTAAATTTTGATTTTATCAAAATCTCTTTAAAATTTTACAATCTTAGCAAAATAACTCTCAAAATCGAAATTTTAACACGTTCCTTTAAACCAAATTTACTTCATATAAATTATTTTATGACTTTTTGTGCTTGCACAGTTTTTAAATTTGATGTCTTCTGCTGTACTAAATTTTTGATGCCTTTTCTCATACAGTCCATCCAGTAAAAACAACATTGAAGTCGCACACAAAGAAAACATTTAAGCAAAACGGTCCTAGTGACATTTCAGGGAATTGCCAATTTTCATATAAAAATTTCATCGAGATAGAATAAATAAATTATTTTAAAATAATTCTTGGATCTGAAGAAGGATACAATTGTATCCGAAAGCGTTTATCTTTTATTATTTTTCCTGTGTTGATTTTAATGTTGTGTATTTCTCGTCCTCTATAACCATTAGGATGAGAAAAAGCATCAAAAAATTTAAACACAGTTGAAACAGCAAATTTATAACTGTACAAGTACAGAAACTCATAAAATAATTTATATTTTTGAAGTAAATTTCGTTTTAAGGAACGTGTTAAAATTTCGATAGAGTAATTATTAAAATTGCAACTTTGCAAGTTATTTTGATAAGATTGTAAAATTTTATAAAGATTTTGATAAATTTTAGTTTTTCTTGTTTTCTTTGTGTTGAGATTAATTAAATTATTATATTTCACTGAAAATTAAATAAAACATTTATTTTGTTTAATTTCAAACAAAACTGGAGTTGTCCTATAATAATTTATTTGCCATTTTCAAATCAACAATTCAGCATCAAATACACTGCTTTGCTTTGATTTTACATTCGTTTTAATAGTAGTACTAAAAAAACCCTCAGACATTCTGAATTTGAAAAAAAAATTGAATGATGAACTAAAAGAAAAAAAAATTTCTCAAACCTCATTGATATTTTTAATAGAATCCCGCCTACACGTTATCATTTGAGATTCGCCTTAATTAATAACTGCACAAAAATCATGGGATCTCTTTTTAAGAGAGATATGATTTATTTCAAAATATATTTTTTATACTGCATCATACATTTTAAAAGGTTTCTGTTATTCTTTAAAAACTCACAACTATCATCTTTCGTCGTGTCATTCTTAAAATACATGAATTGTTATTTGAATATTTCTTCTGTCCCCGACCCTGAAGGGGTGACACCAAATTTGGAAAGCATCGATCCGGGGACAAAGAATGCATAAAAAATATGCATTATAATTAATAACCTACTCATTAATGATCCAGCATAGTTTAAAAAAACTGAATATTTTGAAGGCTTAAGATAGCCATTTATAGAGAAAAGCTATAAAATAATTCAATGTCTACCTTGAGCTTTGTTGATATAATGACAAGTTCTTAATTACAAAATCAGGTAGTATTGAAATTATTTAAATCTTGTATTATATTTATAAATTCTCTGCACTTTATTTTATTTCTATACAATGCTTTAATATTTATCATGAACAAATGAAGCATCCTCTAGTGGCGCAGTTAGAAAGGGGCCCAGGGAGCCGTTGCCCCCAAGAAAGAAAGAAAATGAAACAATAATATTTAGGAGCATTCAATCTTAACGTAACTTGTACAATAATAGGTAATTTGATCCATATAATATTTATATACCGTTTTTGTCTTATTGAATTTTCACTGAAATACTTTTTTTTCTTACCCTCTCCTCGTCTAGATTCTGGGCACCTTCCAAAATTTCATTCTGGGTGCATCGCTGGTAACAATAATTTTTATTTGTGGTTTTATTGTTTGGTCAGTGTCTTTTTAGTTTATTTCTAATAATAAAGAAAGGATGATGCAAAGTTTTATGAGCATTAAAGAAAAGAGTTTTGGTTTTATATTTACTTAAAAGAAATGTACTACAACTTCATTGTGTTGTTTTTTTTGTTTTTTTTTACGTTTTATCCTCGTGTCCATTTTAAAAACAATTATTTATTTTAAAATTTTCTCACATTTTGAAAACAAGTTGACAAAAAATAGAAAGGAGAACCACAAATTAATAATAACGAAACTGAAATCTCACAAACTATTTTGTTAATTTGTATTTAGTTAATTGTCGATGTAAGAAGTTCAGCTTTTATAGAAGATTAAGTCGACTTCTGTTATCATTTGTTTACGTTGCGAACTTTATTTGATCTGGTCTTTAAGTGACTTATAATATTCATTCTTCCGAATTGTTTTAAGGTACTTAAAAGCTTTTATAACGATTGTTTTCAACAGAATTATTTTTTCTTGTTTATTTTTCAAATATCTTATTTCCTGTAGATGTTCGAATGATCATTATTTAAAAAGATCTCTTAGTTCTGTAACATTTCGATCTTCTGCGTTGAAGTTCTCCCCTCACAAAGGCTTTAGAAGTATTTATGCGAGCCCAAGTCTTCTGCCTGAGGTCCACTGCGGAGAAAAATACATGGGTTGTTTCATTTAGAGGTAAGGAAGGAATTCTCCCCGTCAAACTCTTAACCCACAGCCCAAGTGGAGCACTCGACCTACCTTATGGAAAGAAAACGGAAGGGACTGGAAGCAACACGAAGGAAATTATTAAAGAGCGGGCGTTACGCAATCAAAATATTATGCGGCATGAGTTTTTTAACGTTATTATATAATTTTTGCATTACTTAATTGCACGTTCTGTTTTGAAAAATCTTTTATTTCTTTTAAACCATAACAGAATTCGTTGTGCCCCCTCAATCTCGGCAATCGGGAACCATCCCTGAACCGAACCTCCTTTAATTGACCTTGTCAATCAAAGAAGCCAAACCGAGGGAGAATTTTTACAGTATTTAATCGGCTATCTATCTTTTCATTTTACATCCTTCACTTTCATATTATGGGCTATTATATTACTTAATGGTGAATTCTGTAATAGATAATATCTTCATTCTCACAAAACAAAAGAAGCGGCGGCACCACTTATTTGTAAGGAGTAGGTGTTCTATAATTAAGGCACTGGCACGCTCTCTCCATATATTTTGGCATTTTAAAATGTCAAGTGTAGTTAAAATCGTCTACTGTTTTTTTAATATCGTTTCTAGTAATTCTAAAATGGAGCGGAAATTTGTGAGATTCTTTTCGGGAAAGCTAATTTAGATGAGATGCATTTTTCTAAGATCAATGGACGAACTCATTATCTTGATGTATGCTGGAGCCAAAACATTCGAGTTATTACAGCAACTCTAGTATAATAAAGGTTATTTATAGAAATCGAATCTCTTTTATTATCTTAAACTAGTTTTATTGCTTCTATTTCAACCCCTCCTTTCTGAAAGTACCATAATCCACTTTTTGATTAGAAAAAGTCAAAATAGATTTGCGCGCAGTTCTAGCTAAAAATAAATCTGAATCCAATTCTTTGTGGGGTGATCCAGTAGAATGATGCAACAAGTAAGTCTTCTTTATGCAAGAAGATGACTTGAAAGACATTTATTCCTCTTTTATATTTAGGCATTGAAGTTTTCTTTATTAGTTTTGGCTTGTTATTCACGGAAGAGTTTAAAAACACATAAAATTATTAGAAGAAAATTTTCATTCGCAACAGATCTGAGATCGCCAGTTCAAATCCAGGCACGAATGAAATTTTTTTTTCATGTTTTATTTTTATAATTTAAGTTTTTATCGTCAACTGATATCATGTTATGGGATATTTTTCTGCAATTTGAGTCTCTATTTACATTTTTTTTTCAAAAATTTCCCTGTAAGTTTACATTCTCAAGTTTCATCTATTATTAAAAAAAATAGTTTTCTCTCTCTCTCTCTCTCTCTCTCTCTCTCTCTCTCTCTCTCTCTCTAGCTTAATAATAATCCGGTTCAACATCATTTATTTTGAACGGATGGCAATATTAAAAACAATGTTGACAGGTTTGTTAAAATCAAATAAATAAAGCCTATTTATTAAATTTAATAAAGAGGTCATTATTTTTCCAAGAATTATAGTATTCAGTATCCAGTATTCTCAGTATTTGAATACACAAACTTATTAGAGTAATAATTTCGTAGCGGGTGGATGGTGGTTAATTTCAAATAAAAAAGAAATTTATATTTCTAAACGAGACTGAAATTGTCATTTAAAACACAATTTCTTTTCACCTTGGAATCTAGACATCATAATTCTTAATTAATGTAAGCATTAATATATAACTTTTTAAAATAGTTAGGAATTTTTTAAGTGAAATGTAGTTAAAGATAATATGTCAATAATAATTAACAATATTAATAAAAATAATGAAGATGACGATAATGATTTTGATGCTGATACAGCAGGAGATGATAATAATGTTTATGTAATTAAAACTAAAATTACTATTATTATGAACTCATTTTTGGCTTGTTTTCAACACACATTTTGTTTTGTTTCTTACACAATAGACCCAACGACGTTAATGGAATGGAGTCGATTATATAAGAAGAACACGATGATGATACATCGCCGCACTAATATAGAAACAACATATTTCTATGGGTTTAACCTTTGAAATATTTTCGTCATTAATACAGGAGCTGGAAAAAAGTGGGGAAAAAATACCCACCAACCGAACCCTCAGATCCTTACGAGACTGCTAAATCTGCCAATTTATTTTTCACCCTCTTTTCAATGTCAAGCAGTAACAACATTTATTTATTACAAATGATCATTCGATCGTGCAATTCTTCCCACATATTCCGTTCTTAAGTAGCATGAAATTCCCTTCTTTTCATATTTAAAGCGTTTCCCTGTTCCTCCATCTCGTTTTCTAAATGGTCATTATCCAATTTATTCCACACCTTGCCCGTTTTCCTCCTCTAAATTCGGCGTGAAGAAATGACGACGTTGTAACCATTCAACCTTGGACGAGGGCATTACTCTACCGTTTCCTCTCCTGATGCAACGAATGTAAACACACAGTGGCGAACTCGTTATTTATCTAACAGATCCAACATAAAAAGGCAGAAAATAGAGAGCTCTTCCTTCCTTGGAGTCGAGCCATGACTCTTGAACTGTAGAGAGAAGCAAAGGAATGAATGGGCGCCTTGCCAATAAAACAGCTTCTTGTCTCTCTTTAATGGTGTCTGACTGTTTTTATATGTATAATTTTTTTTCCTCTTGGTTTTTAAAGTGTAGACGTATGTGGTGCTAATTTTTACTAAGTGGGCCTTCAATTTCGTCATTCATATGAACGCTTAATAACAATACGGATAGTAAGGTAACAAAAATGTATATGGAATTATCGGATCTTGTAAGAACACTTCCGAGATTTTCAAGACAAGATTTTTCAAGGATCTACTTTTATCAAGAGTCATTGCATCCTCAAATTACCGTAAAAATCGCGATTAACCTTCTGTAAAAGGGTGTCACATTGGAACGTGACCAGAGAATAGAAAAAAAAATTATCCTTTAATACTCGACCATTGGCTGTATTTATTAGAACAATCCCATAGTAACGTAGCGTATTTCAACTATATTGGGCTCTCAGTGGAAGTTTTTAACGCTGATAAGTTATCTTTTAAAATCCTTCTCAAACCCATGATCCCAGAATACATAATCGCATAGCTGTTATGGCATTAACGTATCATTTATCCTATTAAGTTAATTTACAGACCTCTTCTACCCTGCTGACGTCACTGATAGAAAATATAGATAGGAAGCTGTTGAAATTTGGTCATTGGCGCATCATTGAAATTGATACTTTTTTACGAGAACACAACTATAAAAACATACAAACCGGAATGTTGTCCTTCAAAACTCCGTATCCAAGCTTTTTAAGAGTGAGAACTGTTTGCAGACTCATCGCGCCTACAGACAGTGGACACATTGATACATGACACTCTTCTTTTGTTATTTTAGAATTAAATGGAGTCTCTTCTATGTAGATGTCTACTTAGAACCTTAAAACTTAATGTTTATCTCTGTAGAGTTAAAAATTAATTGATAAATTAGAAAAAAATTAAGACAAATAATATTAATTTTATTTGATATTTAATATGATCATATACATTTGCTTAAATATATGTATTTATATATTTACTTCATTGATGAGATGCTTCAGAATTGGTATTTTGATATCGTCTTTCGTCTTCAATTGCTTCATTATTAAGTAGCGGAAGAATGAAGCTACTTATTGTTTTCACAATGTCCGTCTGTCCGTCCGTCCGTCCGTCCCCTCCATAATTTCCGCATTTTTTGAGGTAGAAGGTTGAAATTCAAAATGTAGCTTACTATGGGCATGTGCACCTTCACTATTTAATTTGGTTTTGATTGGACCACTGGGGTCGGAGTTTCGGGGGGACCAAAAGGTCTACGCGTATTTATGAATATAAAGGAATGAAATTTGGTATGCAGATTCCTCTAAGCAAGATCAACATTACTGTAAAGTTTGGGCAAAATCGTCCCAATAGGGTCGGAATTGTGAGGGTGGCAATCACTTGGTCTTAAGAAATTTATGGCAACATATAGGGTGTGATATATCATTCGATCGAAAATGATGAGAAAAGAAAGAAGATAGGGTTCTTTTATATTTTCTAAATACAAGGTTCAAGAAAATCAATTTTTGATAAAAAAAAAAAAAAAAATGGGGGGTTAAAAAGTGCAGATGAAGGAATAAAAAAAATAGATGAACTCAGGGCTTCCGCTACTTTCCTATACCTTCCTCGGGAGGCTTAATTTCTTGTTATTTATACAGGGTGAATACAAAAGTCTGAATCCCCCTTTTATTTTTTGAACCGAAGCAGATATGTCAATTTTGATGATTCCAATGAATAGGAAGTTGTGGGTGGCCTATCCCATGGTGCACTTTTCATCATCCCAAATATGCAAATTAGGACACATTCAAAATTTATCTCAAAAACCGTAAGGGATAGAGAAAAAAACCCAATTGCAAACTTGTTCAGCATAAAAAAACAAACAAAACAAAAAAAAAATCATCCAAATCGGACCAACCAATCACCCACAATCACGTGGTGAACTGTTTGTAGCTTACAAACAGTCACACTGCACAAGGAAAACTGAATGTTGATATTTCCACCATGTAAAGCATGCAAATCAAAAAATTAACATAAATTACCATACTCACATTCACTTTCATGCGGAAAAGCAAATAAAAGGCATGTTTCAGCACACAGAAGACAGAACAGTTCCAGGATGGCAAGCTACACTGTTCCGGAAATGGTCAACATGATACATGATTGTGGGTGATTGGTTGGTCCGATTTGGATGATTTTTTTTGTTTTGTTTGTTTTTTTATGCTGAACAAGTTTGCATTTGGGTTTTTTTCTCTATCCCTTACGGTTTTTGAGATAAATTTTGAATGTGTTCCTAATTTGCATATTTGGGATGATGAAAAGTGCACCATGGGATAGGCCACCCACAACTTCCTATTCATTAGATTCATCAAAATTGACATATCTGCTTCGGCTCAAAAAATAAAGGGGGGTTCAGACTTTTGTATTCACCCTGTATAGTAAAGTAAATCTAAATTTACACAAAATTTTGACAATCATATTTTAAATACAACAATGTTACAGCGTTAATCTAGTACTTTCAGAAAATTGATTTTAATTTTAAAAAATTTCGACTGCAATTCATATAGTTTAGAGTTTAGAATAATTTTTCAAATTGGGACAGTGCTCAGGATAAATGTGACTCCTTTTTTGATTTCTTTGATAAATTTAAATGCAGCCTAGGACTTATGCAAGTTATGATACAATTCACAATCCACTTTTCAATAAGGATGTTTGTTTTATGTATATGGATTACAAAAGAATTATTGTCAGCTATAAAAAATGAATTTTAATAGGGTTCAAGAAAACTTATTTTATCATTATAGTTTCATTTACTCGAAGCTTTTGTTATTCCAAATTACTACTTCCTCTTCCCTGCGCCCCCACCCATTTAGTCACTATTAATTACTTTATACACTTCTTTTGTGTTGAAAAAAAAATAATGGAAGACAGCTGTGCGACAAAATATCAGTTCAGTATTATAACTATCAGTAAATCCTAACATTGGTGCTTACCAAATTACGAAAGATGCGAAAATAGAGAATATGTAAAAATTGGCAGGCGTCCGTGCTATTAATAATAATAATAATAATAATAATAATAATAATAATAATTAATATTATTATTTTGTAAATGGAACATTCTTAAAGATTTAGTAATATTGCTCCTAGTATTTCAAGTAGAAAAACTAAAGCAAATAGAAGAGCAGAGTGAAGAAAACTACGTGAAATATTTATTATTAAAATAATGAAGTGTTATTCGTGTGAGAATAACTTCTTGTAAAAATATCCCACAGTCCTTGAAGAAGTTAACTAACAACCATGAATCGTGAAGTAGTCTCATCTCGACTTTTTCTCGGAAAATCTTGGATGTCTGATCGACGAACACATGGAAAAAGGCAAAGGCGGATTCTGCATTCCATGAAGATATTTCGAAGATGGAAGAAAGAGAAAATGGAATCCAACAGTGCTGGTTATTTATTTATTGGGGTCTGATAAGAAATACACCACTATCACCAAACGAAATTCATCAGGAAATCAGGTAGTAGCTTAAAATTTGCCGAGAAAGTTTTATTAAATATTTTTAAGCTTCTCACTTAAAAAACTGTGTCTCAAAAACTTAATTAAAAAAAGAGTAAAACCAATTCTATAAAATTAAAAAAGAATGAAACTCTTATTAATCAAACGGAAAAGAAATAAAAATTGACGATCACTGGAATCAGAGGGTATTAAGAATCTTAATTAAAGAGTTGCCTTTTTTCTTTTTTTTTGGGGGGGGGGGGGGAGAGAAGAATAGAAAAGGCCAGAATAATTTACTTGGAATTAGATTATATTAAAAACAATTTACTATAGTAAGCTCGATGAATAATAGAAAAGTCTAATTTTGTTACTTTAGAGCAATTTTATAAAAAAGAAAAACCTCACCATGATTTGAGATAATTATATTTTCATATATTAGAATTTAAGCCATTATAAGTCTAATAAATATTTTCGACGAAGATGTTCCCAAAGGGAAGAGTCCTTTTCTCAAAGTTGAGAAACATTTGAATGCACACAAAACTGATGGATTTTTTTTTATTTATTTAGAGACTTCACAGAAAACCATTTTAATTCGTGTTTTAAGTTTAAAGGAATAATATTTAGAGAATTTTGAAAATAAATTTGTAGAAGAAACTTCTTCGTATCCAGTAAGAAATGTTATTGAAAAATACGTCGAGGGACAGAATTATTTCCTAATAAATAACAATACTTCCTCAACTTTAATGAAAAATTAACAACTACTCGTAAAATTATAAAAATAATAAAGTTCCTTTTACAAACACGGCTACTATGTATCAATAAAAGTCAGAGAAAATTGTTGATTATTTTTTCATTAGAACCACAAAATAAAATTCACCTTCTGATTCATTATTTCGATTAATTTCGATGCTGGATATTTTTATCTACATATGTTATTGGTACAGTGCAACTATAAGTGAATCAAACTACTGCAATGTTAATACAAAATAACTATTTATTACAAAACAATATGTCAAATTTCAATAGGAAATTCTCAAAATTTACATGCGTTTGAAACTCATGCAACTGCTTTGTTATGCTCGATTTGGGGCGCTGTTATTGCTAAACAGGAATTGTGGCTTGTTGTTATTCTAGAGCAGTACCAAATACATAGAGAAAAGGAGTTTTTACTTCCTTTTTCTGTGACCTAATAACCACAAAATCAGACGAAGATTCGAGGAACTGCCCGTTCCAATAAGATGATGGATTATCACAACGTTGCCCGGATTTACCTGAATGAATATTACCTCACTTCTGGATTTCAGAGTCGGCCACCCAAATCACCCGATTTTTTTTTCTCTGTAGATGTGAAAGGCGCCGTTTATGTTCCACCTGTGCCACAAAATCTGCGGGGTTAAGACCAAGGAAGATAAAAGAATTTTTTTATCTTCCTTGGTTAAGACGGTGAATTGTTGCTGCCTTTCAAACCGTGGAAATGCTAGTCATGAATGGCAAATATCGTCTGATTATTTGCGTTATGATATGCGGGTTTCATTGAGATATAGGTAAATATTGAGAGTTTTCCTATTCATTGAAACTTTAAAGTGTTCTGCAATAAATATGGACTGTACTAAACATGCAAAGTATAAGGGTCGTACAAATGAAAACGAAAATTTGTGTCGGGGAAAAAAAAGACGACGTTTAGGATCGTAAGTTTTTGTTTCTGAAATTCATCGTCGTATGCAGAACGTCTATGGAAATGACTGCCTAACCTTCACTCGTGTTTGGGCATGAAGCAAGAGGTTTTCGGAGGGACGGTCATCTTTGCAAGATGATCAACGTCCTGGACAAGCAAACCGCGCCAACACGGATGATTCCAAAGCCAAAATTGACGCTGTCTTAAAGGAAAACAGAAGAGTGGCAATCGACTAAGGCAATCTTTGCTAAAACTGGCCTTAGTCGTGGAACTGTTCACTCCATTATCAGGAACCATCTGCACAACAGAAAAATCTGTGTACAATGGGCCCCGCATCATTTGACGTCAGAACAACTTGGAGTTCGAATGGCCATGTCCCTGCAACATTTGACTCGCTATGAACAGGTAGGAGAGAGTTATCTCGACAGAATCGTTACAGGAAATGAAACTTGGTGCAGTCATTTCCAGCCCGAAAGCAAACGTCAAAGTCGTCAATGGAAGCATTATGGGTCACCACCCCGAAAAAAATCAAAAGCAATCGCAAACAGCACGGGGAAGATGATATTGACCGTGTTTTTTGATCGCAAAGGCCCGATTTTACTGGACTTTCTTGAAAAAGGCACCACAGTTAATGCAGCAGAATATGGGGAAACATTGAAGGCACTGCGCGCGGCCATCAAATGCAAGCGTCCTGGACTTCTTACAGAAGGAATGCTTCTTCTCCACGACAACGCGCGTCCTCACACCTCGAAAGCAACGGTAGACCTCATCAAAAAGTTCAACTGGGAAGCAATGCAGCATCCACCTTACAGCCCTGACTTATCCCCATGTGACTTTCACGTGTTTGGGGATCTCAAGATACATCTGAAAGGCCGCAGGTTTCAGTCGGACGATGAAGTGAAGGAAGTGGTTTTGGAATGGTTGCACACGGAACCGAAAGACTTCTTCCATAAAGGAATTACACGCCTTGTTACACAGTGGGATAAATGCCTTAACGCATTTGGAAAGTATTTTTAAATTCCTTGTATACACTTTGGATAAAATAAATAATTTTCATTTCATTTGTACGACTCTTATAGTTCCATTCGTTAGAATTACCCTGTATTATCAATGTGGACTTATTTTCACATGTTTTTTTTTGTTTTTTTTTGCCAAGTTTTAATGTAAAATAGAAAAAAACATTAGCACCGACAGGGTGGAACATTTGTTATTTTCGGCTGCAAGTAACCAGATAGGGTTTATCACGATTTAATATTCGGTGTGTAATTTCAAAAAATAGCCGTTTTTTTTTTAGTAGTGTGGCAATTTTTATGTAGCGATTCAATAAAAAGTTTATTTCCTCAAAGTTAATTGCAAATATGTTTTCTTTTCGATACTTATTTTTTTAAAAATGTTGACTTTCATTAAAGATGAAGAATTATTGTTATAGGAAATAAGAAATACTAATTTTACAGAAAAGACATCAAATCTAAAAAAAAAAAAAATAAGAATAAGAATTTTGAATTATGATCCTTTCCTGAATTTTATAATGTGCAATTAAAGTTCAAATTTCTAACGTATTCTTATTTGCGTTCATTGAATTGTTTTGATATTTGAAACGTTTTGTGACATTCTTAAATCTAAATAAGAAAAAAATTCTTGTTTATATTTCTTTATACGAAAAGCAAGCTCGACTTAAACCAATGGCAATCTGTATTAAGCTTCTTAACGACAGCAATACGCCCACAGCATTCGTTGGATCACGTGTGATTTTACAGACTTTAGATCATCTGCGCTTTTATCAGAAATTTCACAAAGCTATCTCAGTGGATAAGAAGTGCCAAAGATCGAATCTATGAAAAACTACTTTTTGTTTCCTATTCACAAAAATGGAAATAAACGAAGACGTCTCTGGATGCGCAGCAAAAGATTATAGCACATTTAATATGAAAGCAGTTCAGTGTACTGTATATCGTATCAACTTTCTGGTTTTACACTTTTTAAATACAATATTAAGTACAACAGTTGAAATAAATGATTAAAATTAATCTGTGAGGAAGTTTTATAAGCCAATTAGCAGACCAAAATTCTAAACAGTTCTGTAATATTTTAAATATTTTCTAACAAAACAGATGCTCGTCAGAAAGACTGTTATAAAAAAAGTTATAATCAATATAAATATAATTATTGTAATTTTTATATATTTAAATCTAAAACATTCTTATTTCAATACGATAATTCACGAATCTATCATTCTTAGCCATATCGGATCGGATTATTTTTACAACCATATTCCTCGCTTGTTATATACTATTGTTGTTTTGTATAAGAGTCGATTTATATTAATGTTAGAGATCAGAGCACGGATAAAGTAAAAGAGAATCAGAGGAAGTCTCTGAACAGCAAGAGTTGTCTGTAACCGCTTCCAATTTACAGATGGTGTAATATGTGCGATGATATATTATTTATATATTAACAAAAAAAATTGCTGCTCAATATATGTAATTAGTTTATAAATTTAACATTACAAAGTTACGAAGTAACAATAACAATGTCTAACAATTGTAATTGGAAATTTAAAATGGACACGCCCATTCAAACTTTCGTTGGGCAGTTATAACTAATAAATACATCTACTGTATATGGTTAGATCTGTTTACCATGTCCATCATTGGCAGACTCTTGGCCAAAATAATCAGCCCTATTAGATCTGGACCTGTAACATTACTATAAGGGTAGAATATATCGTATCCGATAACCAGATCAGTCACCCTAATGACCACATGCTGACCTCGCACGATGCAATTTAGTCCACTCAAGGATTATTAATTGGGATTTACCAATTTCTTTACTAGGCCCTAAACCATTTTGCTATTATATTGTACATTGAAAATTTCAAATTGGATTTGGATCCCAAACCAAAATTACCATTCTCTGGATTTGTTATTTCGGTCTCACTCAGAGCTTTCGTTACCTAATTTAGAAAATTGAGAACTTTTAGGAATTTTATTTTTATATAGTAAATTAATCTTTGACGAAACCACCTATAAGACTAAATCTAATTTTTAATACGCAGCTTGGTTACTAACATTTTAATTGCTATTTTTAACGGACGATTTTTGGATTCCACGAACTCTACAAGTGGGATTCGTATCTCAAGTCTCCAAAAGATATTCAGATGTTAACTTTCATAGGAAAGAGACGCACTCAGTATTAGCCTTTTCACGTGTCGACAGGTGGCGCCACTTGCGCATGCGCAATGCACGGGTTGGTTGGCAAAAAACGAAAAATGTGCTGGGCGATTATCATTTATTGATAATCGAACTTATGGTAATCGAATATAAGAATTACTCGATTAATTATCGATTTTATTAATTTATTAAAAAAAAATTTTTTTTTTTGGTATTGGCATGTTAGCTGGCAAATTAGCATTAAAATGGCCAGTTTTGTCTACATTTACAAGATATTCGTTATAATGAGTTATCATTGCCCCAAAGTTATTTGGCATAATGAAACACCAATGAAAATAGTAATTTGGAGTAATTTTTAAGTATTACAAAGCAATATATGTGAATGGGCTGAATTTTTTTTTAGCAAGTAAACCTTTCTTAGGGTACATAAAATATTTACTTTAGTTTATTAAAAAATATTGTATAAGCACATATTTAATTGACACGGAAAAGTTAGCTCATTTAAAGTGTACAACTTTATTTGTTAAATTTCCACACTGTATTCCCTTATTATAAATTTTAAGCGTTCAGTAATTTTTCCTAACCCACGGAAAACGTTAAAAGTAGTTTTTCAGCACATTTGGGACCCAAACTGTTTGTTTTCCAAAGCCGGAGCAACAATCACAATCTTTCCGATGGGATGGATGTGGTGGTGGAACAAGGTATTTCAGAGAGACGTTTGATACAGCTGGCGAAAAAGTTGCAATTCGTGCCATTTCTTTTCTTTGGTGTCTAAAAGCCGAAATATATATATATATATAAATAACGAAAATCGGTTTGGTTAAAAGTTGATGCTTGACCAACAAACGAATAAAACTTTTTCGTTTTCTGTTTTTTTTTATTAAATGAGCTAACTTTTCCGTGTCAATTAAATATGTGCTTATACAATATTTTTTAATAAATTAAAATAAATAGTTTATGTACCCTAAGAAAGGTTTACTTGCTAAAAAAATTCAGCCTATTCACATATTGCTTTGTAATACTTAAAAATTACTCCAAATTACTATTTTCATTGGTGTTTCATTATGCCAAATAACTTTGGGGCAATGATAACTCATAACGAATATCTTGTAAATGTAGACAAAACTGGTAATTTTAATGATAATTTGCCAGCTAACATGCTAATACCAAAAAAAAAAATTAAAAAATCAATAAAATCTATTATTAATTGAGTAATTCTTATATTCGATTACCGTAAGTTCGATTATCAAAAAATGATAATCGCCCAGCACTTTTTCGTTTTTTGCCAACCAACCCGTGCATTGCGCATGCGCAAGTGGCGCCACCTGTCGACAGGTGAAAAGGCTAATTGGTCCAGCTTTTAAATAGATTCCATGTTACATGATATTGATATTCTTCAAGATTCTGGCATACCATTTTTTAATGTTACCTCTTTCTGGGATATTTTTTTAACCTATTGTTGGATTCGTCTGTCTTGGATCGGCACTGTCACTGACAGCCGATTATAATTACAAAAAATTATGTGGCAAATTTAATATTAGAGTCAGTCATAAAAGTGGTGAAAGGCTTAATACGCAGGATGTTTAAAAATATTTAAACACTAAATTTTATATAAAAATTTGACCTACATTAAGGCACATTTCGCATCGTACGACCAGCTTCCGAATTCTATCCTCAGAAATCGGCCGCCTGATTTGCTAACCACTCCCAAGCCACCGTAGTTGCACAAACCAATAGTTTAGACAGTCTTCGACTTTCCTCTGGAGGTACAGTGTCGAAGGGGATAAGTTCTTAAGCCAAATTGTCACCGACGACAAGATTGGTTGCTCACGTTACACCGGAATCAAACAGTCCATGGAGGCATTCAACATCACCCAAGAAAATTAAGTACAAGCAAACGATTTTAGCCCGAAAAATCACGTGCACCGTTTTGGGATAGGGAGCCAGGGAGTTTTACTTGTGGATTTTTTGCCTCGGGGTAACACCGGAGTGATTACCAAATCAGGCGGCCGATTTCGACGAGGATAGAATTCAGAAGCTGGTCTTAACGTTACGATAAGTGCCTTAATAAAGGTGGAAATTGTTGAAAAATTAGATTAAGGTCCAGGCTTTTATAAAAATTAAGGGTGTTGATTTTTTTTTTAATATCAAAACTGTACTTAACACGCCTCGTACATTTAATTCCTAACCAAGAACTATTAAGTAGCGCCTGAAAATATAAACAGTTCTTAAAAGGATGGTATTTTGCAAGGAGAGTGCTTAAAAACAGCAAGTTCAAAATTTCTAGGTATCTACTTAGCCCCTTTCAGTATTGCCCCAAGGGTCCCTGCAACAATTGCTGTAATTTTTCCACAAGCGGTTCAGTTTCAATTTCCAAAAGCAATTTATATGAATTTGCATATAACATTGCAGACTACTTTTAGTCATTTGGTATACCTAATTTTTTAAATTCGGACTTAAAATTAAAAATAAGTTGAAATGGTGGAATGGTACATTCGTACAGGCCTCCCATTCTAACACCCGAAATTAATACTATAATTTCAACTAAAAACAGGACAGCGTTAAGACCCTGAAAACAGCTGACGTACGGTAGTCTATCCGAAACGACAGCTATTATCAGGGTCTTACCACTGTCCAATTTTGATTTATTCCATGGTTTGTATCTGTTCTTTTTCTTCTACAATCGCCATAAATTCAACTATAATTTTAATTATGCTTGAGAGAGAGAGAGAGAGAGAGACACACACACACTTACTTACAAAATTTTCTATTATTCTAAGTCCTTTCCAGTCTTGGTTTGTGACCTATAGGAGGAAGTTATTGGGAGAAATAATTAAGATTCAAAGTTCAGAGGTTAACTTGTGGGCATTTGGTAGCAATTCGTTGGCTGTCAGACGATACAGAAACAGAATGTGGTCGAAATCTTTGATGGCCCCACAACGTAGTAAGGATCTCGGTTAGGTCGGAGTCTGGAGGAAAGCTTTGTGGTAATGGCCAATTCAGTCTGAGGAGGAGGCAGAGATCAGTTTTCGAGAGAAAATGGCTATTCGGGGAAGAAGTACTTACTGTGCATTAGAAATTGACTCGCGATCCTGAAGAGTTGTTTTGCCAACGGAGTTTCCAATTCCTCCAAGTTGTCTTTCCCACGAAGGTCTTTTCTTGTATTGTTAGGATGCCAATTTGGGAAGCGGAGACTAGTAGCTTTATACCATGCTTTCCCGAACTGCAATGATAATAGACAAGGTAACATAACAGACAAAAGTCCGAACATTTTTTGAGCGATATACGAAAAATTTATTGAACCTCGTCGGCTGTTAAATTACATAGTTTCAAGAATTTTTAAAGTATTCAATGGAAAAAAATTCATTAATACATAAGATTTACCAATTTTTTTCTTACATTTTTTCTATATTACATACTACTTTTTGTACAATTACCATTATTCAATTTAAAGTCAGTGTTGGAGTTGATTATCAATCTTCAGCAGCAAGATTTCTTCTTGTTGGCGTTGATTATCAACTTGCAATCACAGTACTCCCACTTAATGGTGCATTTGTCCACATCGCAGGGTAGAGGGTACTTCTCGGTGAAGCATTCCCTCTTACCACACTCTTCCTTGTTGCCACGTACCTCCAGACAGTCGTCGCTGACTTTAACACACAGTTGGTTAGGCTTGTAGTCAGGAACGTTGACGGTCACCTGAAGTTTATCCGGCGTGTCGCACACCTTACCACGGGTGTTTCCGCAGGGGTCGCAGCAAGACATGATGGAGGATAGAAGAGGGAAAGCGGCGGTGTAGACGGGAGAAGATGGTAAACCCGTAGGTCGAAAGCCTTGGGAGAGGCAGAAGGAGATGTTTGCTGGAAGCCGACGAGATTCGAAATGATAAAATTTTATTTAATAATAAATCTAAGGAATTATTTGCGCTGACCTAGAGCACGCGAACATCACGCTCGCGCGCCCAACGTCGCATTGTTGGCGTTGAGATGATAATTTCAATTGTTGAATGTCGGCAAATTTTTAACATTTTGTGAAAAAAATAAAAACTTCAATAATTCCGAAAAGGCTCTTAAATTATTTACAAAAATTATTTCTCTCAACGAGAGGAGCCCGTGCATGTCGAATTTATTGATATTTGTTCGCTGGTAGGAATGCTATAACGATTTCTTTACTTTTAGAAAAAAAATTAATATCTCTGGAAAGGCTTAACCAATTGTCATAAAAAATACATCAATGCACAGTTTAAGGCCCTTTAAGAGTGTATTAATTTTATTTCGTCTGTTGTTTACCGTTTCGGAGGAGTTAACTGCAAAAAGTTTGGTCACATAAGTACAACCACACGAAAAAGTTTTTGCAAACTTTCAACATATCCTCGCGAATCATGAGTTCTTTTAAGACGATTTCTGTAAAAAAACAAATTCGAATTGGGATTCCGGCCAAGAATCTAGCGTGGAAATAAAATACATACGGAGTAGAGTCTAATCAAATTAACTTTAGGAAAAAAAATCTAAATTTATTAATTAACTCTCCGGTAATAACATGAATTTTACAAATATCATCATTACTAATATCGGCTCTCAGACCTTACGTCGTATATACTGTTACATTAATTTATATTTATGCTCATATTAATATCAGTTGTAATATCATGTATGCTTTATCATAACTGGGTATGAAACATTAAAAAATGAAATAAAATCAAGGAATAATTAGAAATTCTTTATTATATTCAAACGAGGCCTCTTCCCAAATTTAATTGTTGACACAGATCAAGATTTTTCTAATATAAAGACAAAGAAGCTGCCCGTTCGTAATTGTTCATGGGTTTTATTGTTTAAATTTGATTTTTGACACAGACTGATTTGTTCGTTTTATATTTTATAAAGATAAAAATAATAGAACTACAATACCAATATATTTAGATTTAAGTACTTAGGAATAAAATAAAAAATTGAGATATTTCAGTCTATAAGCGTAATCTGTAGCAACAATCTTTTTAAAATTAAAGATTAACTAATAAACTTTTTCGAAACTAATAAAATTAAAGATTAACACGTAAAATAACAAACAATATCTAATACAAAAATAAAAAAAAGCAATATAAATTTATTTATTAGTTCAGAATTTATTTATAAAAATAATGAAAGGCACAATAATTGGTCTTCATTAGGAAAATTTCACATATTAGCTTTATATTTTCTAAGCAAATAAATTTTTTCTATCGTTTGTGCTTACATTTTGTTTTTCGAATTATCTTTTTAATCATAATTAAAAAATTAATTAATAAATAAATAAAAAAAAAAACACCAATTGAAAATACACCGAAGATACGAATGTTTCACTAGCGTATAATCTGTACATAAAATCTGTTGCTTATGCTCATGTCCTATAAAAGGACTAACTGAAACATGAAGCTACACCAGGAATCAACGATATTTTGCATGCCTGTGAGCTGTAGTGCCGAAAATTTCATGGGTCGGCTCCTGGAAGGTTAATAATTTTAGTTACTTGATATCTCATATATGTTATTTCGTATCAGAACGGCCCATTTTCAACATAAGCAAAGGCTCCAGTCAGGTACAAGTGCTCAAGCATTGCAAACTAGAAGCAGCATGCTCACAAAAAGGCACTAGAAGCGCTTGATTGCACTTTGCAAGACATACGGGGAAATGATCGACTGATGGGCGGTACTGTTGTCCTCCTGGTAGAAGATTTTCGACAAACCCTGCCTGTGATTCCACGCTCTACGCCAGCCGATGAATTAACGCCTGTCTTAAGTCATCGACTTTACGAGGAGAAACAAGTGCAGAGCGGTTTTCACAGCAATTGCTGTTAATTGCCAATGGAGAAGTTCCTGTCGACCCCACTACCGGTCTATTTCGTTTCCCTCAAATTTCTGCAATATGGTCTCTTCACTCGACGAGCTGATAACTAAAGTGTTTCCAGATATACGTGAAAATTACAACTCGCCTCGATGGCTGTGCGAAAGGGCCATTTTAGCTCCAAAAAACGACAGCGTTAAATATGTTAACGATCTTATTTAGGAAATGCTTCTCGGCAACTCTGCCACCTTTTCATCTATTGATACAGTAATGGATATGGAGCAAGCTGTGCATTACCCTACAGAATTTTTAAATTCCTTTGAACCCCCAGGAATGCCGCCACATAAGCTCACTTTAAGAAAAGGATCCCCTATCATGCTATTACGCAACCTCGACTCGCCAAGGCTGTGCAATGGAACAAGAGTAACCGTGAAGAATCTATTGTCGAACGTAATAGAGGCCACGATCATCACGGGGAATGCCGCAGGTGAAGACGTATTCATTCCTCGCATTCCATTAATACCCAGTGATACAAATATGCCCTTCGATTACAAGCGATTGTAGTTTCCAATCCGGCTTGCATTCGCTATGAGTATCGACAAGGCTCAGGGTCAATCGCTTTGTGTGGCAGACATTAATTTGGAAATGCCATGTTTTTCACACGGGCAGTTATATTTAGCTTGCTCAAGAGTCGGCACCCCAGATAATTTGTTTGTTTACGCCGCGGACGGGCAAACGAAAAACATAGTGTACCATCAAGCTTTGGAGTAAAAGCTTGGATGTAAATAAAATTGCCGGGAGAGCGCATTCGAATCTCGGCTGGGGAGTCCAGGCACCAGAAACTATAACAGTTTTTTTTATGTACACGAAACAATTGCAGGTTTTATATACACGAATACTTCTTGAGGTTGTTCTGCTTACCTAAAACTGTAATCATCCCGGGCAACGCCGGGTACCCCAACTAGTATCACATATACGATTTGAGACGTAAAATTTCTTCACCAATTTAAACCTTCTGGTAATGAACCTTAAGGTTTCGTCATCATCACCCTTTTTTAACATTTGAATTAGCATATAGGTCGCTATCTATCAATAATTATAATAAATAACAAGCAGAAGAATATCTAATTGTAGATTGGAGGGAAGCTTCTAAATTATGAAAAAGACTAGTTTGAAAATTAAGAAATAATTTTGAGATTCATTGCATATCGGTACATTTGTCTTTTCAAACATGGAATTTGCATAGCTCATTTCTACGAATTATATCTGGACACATTCACATTCACACTCTCCGTTGTCGGCGTAGTGGCTGGGGCGTAGACTTTCCGGTTCCCCTATCCGTCGTGTCGTGGGTTCAAATCCCGGCGAGGGGATGAATGTTTGTTTGTCCCCAGAATGAGTAAAGATATTAGTCATGTGAAAGGGCCCATAAAACCTAACGAACCAACCAACACTCTCCGTGAGCACTTAGCTTGACGTGGTGGAGGGGCTTGAGTGCCTCAAGTGTCTGAGGGGCGGACTAAACGTCCTTTGTAAGTCTCCAGCGCGAACACCAAGCCTACCCGCGTGTGGCCGTTCGCGGCAATTCGACGTCGGTGGAAAGGGGGTTCTTGGTGGTACGAGAATGCTATTTCGGAACAACACACATTTGGTCCCTGCATCTCTAAAAGAAGGTGGTGGTGTATGTGGAGCGAGGGAACTGAAGGGTTTTTGTTTATATGGAAATGAAACCAATACCTTAAATGAAGAGGAGAAAGTGAAGAAAAGTACGTCGAAATGCGAGGATCCGAGATTCCTCGTTATCGAATTTGTAGATGGAAGATCATTTAATATTTTTACACCAATTTTGGTGGCTAGAACTACTAAAAACTTATTGGCGATGCGAAATACATACGGCTTCTGCCTAATGGCAATATTTCAGTAGAGGTTGTTTACTGTTAACAAGTTCAGGTTTTGTTTTGATGCGTGTCTTTTGATGGTGCAAAGATCTACTCAGAATTTTTATTCTCTAGGAGAGTATTCACCACTTACTGATAAAATTCTCCTGAAGGAATTGAACGAACAGAGTATTACAGATATCCAGCAATTTCGATCTAGAAGGAATGGAGAGGCTTAACCATCCATTCCTATATGACAATAAAAAGTGAAGCACCCAGAAGGAGTGGTCCAATATTATCCTATTTCGGTACACATGCATACCATTCATGTGTGAGCAAACTATTAGATTCACAAGGATCTGTAATGTCTAGAACGCTCACCAGAGTGCATTTGTGATGTCACTGCCATACTATTGATAAGTTGTTTCCAGTTAACTGCTGTGAGTCCGACAGTTACGCAAGACGTGCAGAGAGGATTACTGTACTGTACACAGAACCCGCGATGCCTCGCAAACGCGTTAGACATCCTATCCACCAATTTACAGCATTTGACAGGGGCCGCGTTGTGGGACTGCATGAGGCTGGTTGGTCGTATCGTGCAATTGCCAGCATGTGGGCCATTCAGATGTCGCAGTGGCCCATCGTTGGAATCAATGGGCACATGAGGGCACCCATACAAGTCGTGCAGGTTCGGGTCGACTGACAAACATTAAGGTGTGACATATGTCAGTTGTTTGAAATTTTTTTTGAGAATCTTTGTATGGTTACAAAGCCCTTTGTCATTATATTTTCTATTTGTAAGAACTCATGATCTTTCTTGACATCATAGTGTTAAATCTTAAGGCCAATTGTGCCTTGGATTCTATGGATCGCTCGTTTCCCACGATGGGTACAAAAACCCCTCTGTGATAGCAGAGTTCGCCATGCGGCCGTTAGGCCTATCGCCCGTCGAAGCTTCTTTCAAGTGATTTTAAGTTATAAACTTATCAAGGGACTCTGTATTTTATTAGAGTTATTGTACTTAATGCATAGTGTGATAATTGATAGGATTTGGAATTTATTTAATCAGGTTTATTATGTTTTAGAACCATTTTCTGTATTAAGGTATAAGGTGTGAGTCAAAATGATAGCACCACAGAGGAATACGCCAAATACTCAAAACATAAAACATATATAATAATCTTTTTTTTATTTTTTCTTTTGTATGACACTAATAAAAAATAGTTTTTTTAATATGGAAATTGCAAATCACATTATCAATTTAATCAACACAAACATAAATTTGCCACTTGTCAAACTGAGTCAAAATGATAGCACCAGTATTGAAATTGAAGGAACAAAATATTACTAGTACCCGATGTGACTTCCCTGTCTTGAGAGATCAGCTTAAACACTCTCGTAGGCATTGTTGCAACAAGTTTGTGAAGCTGTTGACTGTTAATTTGATCCCAAGACAACAAAATTGTTTGCTTCAGTTCTGCAATGGAGTGAAACTGCCTTCCATCCTTGTAGACCGCTCTTGCCAGGATTCCCCACAGGTTTTCCATCGGGTTAATGTCTGGGGAAAGTGGTGGCCAATCCATGACACACACTCCATTCTGCAGGAACCATTCCCAGGTTGTTTTTGCTGTATGAATAGGTGCGTTGTCCTGTTGATATATGAAGAACGGTCCACCCAGGTTTTCCGCAACAGGCAGAAGATGAACTCCTAGCAACTTCTGATAGTCCACAGCCTTCATTCTACCAGAGGGGAAAGCAAGGGTTGTTTTGCCACAAGAGCTAAATCCTGCTCATACCATCAAAGATCCATCCCCTTGTTGACGCTTTGAAAACAGCGACTCTTCTCTTCTGACATCATGCCAGTAGTAGGACCAGCCATCCGGACCATCTAAGTTGAACTTCTTCTCATTACTCCAGATGACTGTGTCCCACTGTGTTCTCCAGGTCATGTGTTCACGAGCCCAGGCGACTCGTTTGGTCTTATGTTGTGGTTTCAGTGCAGGCATCACTTTCAGTTTTTTGTATGCAAGCCATGTACATGATTTCGCAGTTCGTACAATTGTGGACTGTGATACCTGAATTGCAGGATGTGATGTAACAGATCGTGTGCTAGATTGAGAGTGCGCTAGCTCTTTCATGACAAATCTTTTTTGCCGTGTTGAAAGAGCAGGATGGCGCCCAGTTGATTTTTTCGTCCCATAAGTATCTTTCTGGCGAATGAAATTGCTGACAACTTTATGGGAACGCTTGATTCGTCGGCCAATTTCTCTGAGAGAATGTCCAGCTTTGTATAATTCTGTTATCTGTCCTCTTTCAAACTGTGCCAGTTGTTTACCACGACCCATTGTAAGATGTAGAGGAAATGAATTGTTTCACACGGAAATGAAAAATGATTTGGTTTTCATGTTTCTCATTATCATTTCTTACCTTGTATGCAAAATAGGTGCCACAGGTTGGTCTCATTAGGTAGAGGGAGATTGGTGGTGCTATCATTTTGACTCAGTTTACAAGTGGCAAATTTATGTTTTTGTTGATTAAATTGATAATGTGATTTGCAATTTCCATATTATAAAACTTGTGTTTACCAGTAGTGTCATACAAAAGAAAAAATAAATAAAAGATTATTATATATGTTTTATGTTTTGAGTACTTGGCGTATTCCTCTGTGGTGCTATCATTTTGACTCACACCTTAATTTGTTGTTGCAATGCATGCTGGGAGGATGGAGATTCGATGCCTTCTACAACGGTATTGTCACTTAAAATTCTGGAAGTGTTGTGAGTACTTCTAGGCTTGCCACCAGAGGACGATCCCAGGATTCACTGTGGGATTGGCCGCTAATATAAAAGGGGGAAGCGCGAAGCTTGAAATCATAGCAGAGTCAGACCTTATCCAGTTAAGATCGTCCTAACCCATATGTAAGGTAGCTATATCCATTTTGTTTTGCATTGTCTTGCTTAGTCATTCCTAATTCCTGAGATACCTAATTTAAACTTTGTGAACATAATGTTGGAGATTTATAACATTGTTATTATGTTAGGGGAAGATTTAATGTACTTTTAATGAACTATTTAGATTATGGAAATTTAATTTTTGTTTAAATTAATGAAGGAGCATATGTGATTGCAACTTAACCCTATTGTAAGATAAGTTTGAGGGATGTTTTTATTTGTATCTCACCAGAATTACGCAGTATTGCTCGTTGTGTATGTAAAAGTAATATATATGGTAGCTTTTCTTTGTAAATATTAAACTCTTATCTATCCAATCCTAAACCTTGACTTGTCTGTTTCATTATTCTGATAAATTTCACAACCCATACACCACAACTGGCGCCCGAACAGGGACTGTGAAATTCGAGAATAATGGAGGAAGATAATAATAATTCGGAAGTAAGAATAGCTGAGGGTAGCGTCTCTGCCGTGTCGGGTTTCACTCACTTGATCCCCACGTTTTCTGGCGATGACAACTCTATTGACTTGGAGGGTTTCTTTTGTGCCATTGATAATGTTGCTGTATTAGCTGGCTGGAGTGAAGAAATTAAGACCAATGTTTTAAAGGCCAAGGTTAAGGGGACAGCGGCACGCAAGTTTAATGAACTTCAGTAGATGATTGCCATAAGCTTAAGGAAAGATTAGTCAGGGTTATGGGACGTAGGATGGATAAGAAGGATGTCATGAGGGACTTCTGTTTAGCTCAACAGGGAAAGAGGGAAAGCGTAGAGGAATTTGCCGCCC
>JAHWFO010036887.1:3198716-3270591 GCA_023313115.1 Rhysida immarginata
TGATTGGTTTATTTCTCTTATAAATACTTGTACAAATTGTGTTGTTAGTTGATTCATACTGAAGATGGCTACTTAGTAGCCGAAATGTATACATCTATGAGGATTAAAATCTCTTTTTGTGGAAAAGTGGTATCCGCCCTTCATCTTTGCACAAGTATCCACAGTTCGACAAGGTCAGTTAATTATATTGTTTATATAATTTTAGCTATTAATATCTTGACTCCAGTCCCAGCTATTCCAGTCAATCGCTGTGAGTTCTAAAAAAATCTGATCTAAGTTACAGCTTCGATAATCCATATAAGTACGGGAAATCCCATATTTACTTTCAATTCTTACAGGAAACAAAAAACAAAGTGCAGGATGGTGTACATCTATTGCAACAATAGGATCAAAATCCTCGAAGACAACAACTTTATTATTAGAAGATAAAATAAGATCAAGAATAACTCCACGTTTATTTATTATTTGATTAAGCTGACTCAGATTATAATGAGAAATCATATTTAATATTGCAGACGATGCTGGAGATGGTGAAAAGGTATCTAAATGATTCCAATCAATATTAGGTAAATTAAAGTCACCGACAATTATAAGATTCATATCCATTTTAAAATTAGACATAACATGATCAACACATAATGAGAAGTCATTATATCTTATAGAGGGTGAACCAGGAGGCAAATATACATTGCCAAGAACTAAATATTGATTATATCCAAGGGAAATGGAAACAAATAAACATTCGATGTTATTATATAAGGAACAAATGAGATCGGAACGGTGAGTATTCTTCACAGCAATCAAAACTCCACCGCCGCTCATTTTATCACTTGTAATTATAGATCTATCGGCTCGGTAAATTGTGTAATCTAACAAACCCAACTCAAAATTATTAATATCATTTGACAAATTAGTTTCTGTTAGGGTGATAATATCGTATTGACAGTGAGACAAATTTAACTTAATTAAGTCTAATTTACTTCTTAGACCATTCACATTTTGGTAGTAGATGTGCAGATTAGAATTCCCGTTGGACTGTATTAGTTTTTTTGTTTCATTACAATTTTCGGAACATTATTTATATATTTAATGGTTAAGTCTGTCTCACCGGAAGCAATACGATCATGCAATGACTTTTTGAGTTCAGAGAAATAACGTCGCTCGCTCGATGTGCGATCTCTGGATATCTGCATACCACCAAGTGAACTATCCCGTGAAGATATGGCTTCAACCGAAAATTTTCGTAGTAATACATTGGCAGCCTCCGAAGAACGCAGGACCACCTTAATTGGACGAGGCGAGTTTAAGGAAGATTTACCAAGTCTAAAACAAGTCACAAAATCATTGTCAAATTCAACCATTAGCGCATTAAATATATTTCTAAGTTTTGTTTTATCAAAACTCTTCTTTTCTTCATGATTTGGGCTCGTTGACTCAGGAACATTGTAGAAAATTATGTTCCTTTGACGTTTAGCTCGATCATTGATTTCAGACATAATCTCATCAATAGAGGTATTGTTTCCGAGACCGGTACTCGAATCTGAAAGTTGGGCCAATTTAGATTCAATAGCAGTCACCCTGGACTCAAACTTAGTAACTTTAGTGAGTATGGAATCCAATCGATCATTAATTAATTTAATATCAGTCATCACATTTTGGAACTTATTTACCGATTGGGAAAATTCATCTAGTTTACCTGCCAAATGAGATATTTGTAAAGACAGCTGATTCAATGGTTGTTTTTCGTCAGGAAGACAGTCGTCACGATTGCACTTCCACTTCAGACGTTTGTCTTTACAAAATCGTTGATAATCACTTGGTGAAATATCAGCACAAACACGATGAAACCATCGATTGCATAATCCGTCACATTTCTGGCCTTGTTCTTCGTCTAATACATTTTTCCGACAACGGGGACAGGTAGTATTCATCATGAGGAATAATATTTCCGCAACCAATATAAATCAGGTAGACAAATCATATATAATATCGTCAATTAACAATTCACATCTTCAATTAACATTTCATATTTCAATAAAAATTCTGTTGAAAAAAAAATATTCACTCAATTCCTTCTCAAACAGAGTCCGACGAGCTCATTAAGACACGTCCATTCCACTCGGGTTTTCTCTTCCAAAATTGACAAAACAAATCCCGTCTTTGTCAGGCAATACCCCATACCTCATAAGCACCTCACGTCATTTAGGAAGCGTATTGAACAATACAGGGAGGCAGGCATTATTAAGCCCAGCAAGTCCCGCTGGAACTCCCCTGTATTTATAGTACAGAAAGATAATGGTTGATATACGCATGACCCTAGACTTAAGAAAGGTTAACAGCATTACTCAAGGGGTAGACTTTCCCATGGCCAGACCTCATGAGATCTTCCAGAGTCTCAATGGAAAGGTATATTTTTCGGTGCTGGATCTAAATTCCGGGTATTTCCAGATTCCTCTTGCGGAACATCTACGTGAATGTTATGCGTTCCAGACACCATGGGGAAAGTTTCAATTGACCAGACTTCCCCAGGGAGGAAAAAACTCCGCCTCCGCTTTTCAGGGCTTCATGTCAGATATTCTCGGCGAATACTTAGGGAGAGGAATATATGTATTTCAAGATGATGTCCTGGTCTATTCTGATTCCTTTGAAGAGCATTTGACTCTACTGGAATGGACTCTAAAAGTATTCAAAGCAAAAAATTTGATATTGAAAAGGACGAAATGTTCCTTTTGTGTTCCCAACGTTAAGTATTTGGGACACATCATCTCAGGAGAAGGTATAAAACCCGATCCCGGAAACGTGGAACACATTGAAAAGATCCCCCCCCCTTCAAACATTAAGAAAGTGCGATCCCTATTAGGGGCAATAAACTTCTATCGTCCGTTCGTTAATAACCTATCAGATACCCTGTTGCCCATTACTAATTTGACCAAAAAGGGAACCAGGTTTAAATGGTCTGAGGAGTGTCAGGAGGCATTTGGGAAAATAAAAAGGGTCCTGAGCAGTCAGCCGGTGCTAGTCCCGCCTGATTATGGGAAGGAGTTCATCCTGTTCACCGATGCTTCGATTGGAGCAACTGGAGCCGCACTCCATCAAGTCAAAGATGGGTGCCTCAGGCCTATAGCCTTCTATAGTTATAAACTAAATAAGGCCCAGTTAAATTACAGTACCATAGAAAAGGAAGCTCTGGCCATCCTGATGGGACTCAGACAGTTTCGACACATCGTTCTGGGCTTTCCGGTAGTAGTCCGGAGCGATCATAAACCTCTGGCATTTATTAAAAACTTAAAACACTCCAATCAAAGGTTGCTTAGATGGTCGTTAGAACTTGAGGAGTACAATCTGGAGGTAGAGCACATAAACGGGGAGGACAACGGCATAGCTGATCTGTTATCTAGGTTGCCTGCCAAAGAGGTCCAGGCTATTATCCAATTAAATAACCGTATACTGATAGATAAAATCGTAGGCTCACAACAGGAAGATCCATTCATGTCCCCACTGGTAAATAGAAGGAGAAAGCAGAAGGGTTTCTTTGTTCAAGATAAGGCATTAAGGAAAAGGGGTCCTCACAGGCAAAACAAACTATGTGTGGGTGGGTCAATGCGGCAAGAACTCATTGAGAAGGCCCATTCAGGTAGTTTGGCTGGTCATCAAGGGGTAGGTCGAACTCTCGGGTCACTTTAGAAAATGGTATTTGGTCACATGGAAGGTGACGTTAAGAATTTTATCAGAGATTGTCGCATATGCCAACAATGCAAGCTTGGCAAAGGAAAGGCTCCTTTCCAGGAGGGATTATCCGCCTCTTTTCCATTCCAAAAGGTATCGGTAGACCTTATAGGTCCGTTACCTCAAAGCCTTAATGGGCATAAATACATTCTAGTATGCGTGGATGTGTTCTCCAGATTTCCGGAGGCATGTCCACTCCCCGATCAGTCAGCCCTCACAGTAGCAAAGGCCATATTAGAGCGTATTATCTGTAGGTACGGGATACCTCAGGAATTAATATCAGACCGAGGTGCCAACTTTACCTCTGAATTACTTAGAGCCTTATGTGAGGACCTGCATATTGATTTACATCACACCACTGCATACAGACCAAATTCCAACGGTCTTGTAGAACGCCTCAATCAATCAATTATTGAAATTTTAAGGACCTTGCGCGATGATGATTCTAGAAACTGGGACGAGAGATTGGAGGAGGCCCTGTTCGCGGTGCGCACTAACCCCAATTTTAACACAGGAGAATCGCCTGCATATCTTCTTTATGGTTTCTACCCTAGAACGCCATTATCTTGGGAGGAAGGTTCTGAGAAAAACATCTCTGTTCAGAATTACCGTTCTGAATTGGTGGCCAGACTTGCAAAATCTAGAGAAAAGGCAGAGAGGATTAGTCAAGAGAATAAAGCCAAAGGGGTGGCCCAAAGGAATAAATATAGAGGCAGGTTGCAATCGTATGCTCTGGGGGAAAAGGTTTGGATATTACGGAAGGGGGGGAAGAAAAAACAAACTGGGGCACAGGTACTTGGGTCCATTTCGCATAAATAAGATTATCTCCAACGTTAGTTATGAAGTTAAAGGTATTTGGAAAGGAGATAGGCAAGTGGTGCACGTGCACAGGCTAAAACCTTGCTATGGGACCTACATTAAAAGACGACCAAGTGTGAGAGTAGGAAAGTACCGGATAGCTGATGAACAGGAGTCTGACAGAGAGGAGGAAGACATACTATTGCCGACTTGGAGGAAACGAAGCATGGGGCAGGCGAGACACGCACCTAACCACAATAGGCCTGTACGACCCCAACCTGACCCTGAAGAAGAGGAACATGCGAAGCAGTCCCATCCACCCATGGAATAGATACCTGATCAGGAGTCTGGGGAACCGGGAAGCAGCATCGATGGAAGCTCAGGACCTAACCAAGTCCAGGATGTTGAGGAGCACCGAGACGCCCACGACCCTGAAGACGATCAGGAGCCATCAGAGGGAGAGAGCCATTACTCCCTGAGGAGAGGACCAAAAGTGGATTACAGACGTCTACACTCGGAAGGACACTAAAAGGGAGAATTTTCGATCTAAGGGAAAGTTGTGTGACATATGTCAGTTGTTTGAAATTTTTTTTGAGAATCTTTGTATGGTTACAAAAGCCCTTTGTCATTCTATTTTCTATTTGTAAGAACTCATGATCTCACCTTGCTAAGTTATGATCATTCTTGACATCATAGTGTTAAATCTTAAGCCCAATTGTGCCTTGGATTTTATGGATCGCTCGTTTCCCACGATGGGTACAAAAACCCCTCTGTGATAGCAGAGTTCGCCATGCGGCCGTTAGGCCTATCGCCCGTCGAAGCTTCTTTCAAGTGATTTTAAGTTATAAACTTATCAAGGGACTCTGTATTTTATTAGAGTTATTGTACTTAATGCATAGTGTGATAATTGATAGGATTTGGAATTTATTTAATCAGGTTTATTATGTTTTAGAACCATTTTCTGTATTAAGGTATAATTTGTTGTTGCAATGCATGCTGGGAGGATGGAGATTCGATGCCTTCTACAACGGTATTGTCACTTAAAATTCTGGAAGTGTTGTGAGTACTTCTAGGCTTGCCACCAGAGGACGATCCCAGGATTCACTGTGGGATTGGCCGCTAATATAAAAGGGGGAAGCGCGAAGCTTGAAATCATAGCAGAGTCCGACCTTATCCAGTTAAGATCGTCCTAACCCATATGTAAGGTAGCTATATCCATTTTGTTTTGCATTGTCTTGCTTAGTCATTCCTAATTCCTGAGATACCTAATTTAAACTTTGTGAACATAATGTTGGAGATTTATAACATTGTTATTATGTTAGGGGAAGATTTAATGTACTTTTAATGAACTATTTAGATTATGGAAATTTAATTTTTGTTTAAATTAATGAAGGAGCATAAGTGATTGCAACTTAACCCTATTGTAAGATAAGTTTGAGGGATGTTTTTATTTGTATCTCACCAGAATTACGCAGTATTGCTCGTTGTGTATATAAAAGTAATATTTATGGTAGCTTTTCTTTGTAAATATTAAACTCTTATCTATCCAATCCTAAACCTTGACTTGTCTGTTACATTATCCTGATAAATTTCACAACCCATACATCACAAAGGAATCTCATGGCATCAGTACCCGCCATCTGCGAACATGTACTGGAGACTCTACAATACCCCGTGAGTTCGCACACTGTGTCTCGACGACCCTCATCCGCAGGATTGGGGCCCTACCGCCCCATGCGCCGGTTGCCATTAACACCACAACACCATCGCCTGTGTTTAGAGTGGTGTCTTGCCCGGGAGGCATGGACAGAGGACGAATAGTGTCGCTTCATGTTTAGTGATGAGTCCCGCTTCTCCATGACCTCCGATGGCCATCGTGTTCGCGTGTCGCGGCATCGAGGGCAGAGGGCACAATCGTCCCATATTATGGAGAGACAGGCGTAACTCCTGGCATTCTGGTGTCAGGAGCCATCGAATAAGCATTCAGGCCACCTCTAATAGTGCTTCGGCAGACTTTGACGGTACAGCGATACGTCACAGACATTCTGCGACCGCACGTCCTACCCCTTCTGGCACAGCACCCTGGGACATTCTACCAACAAGATAACGCATCCCCACACACACAGCACTTGTATCTATGGACTGCCTACAGCATGTTGAGATCCTCCCGTGGCCAGCAAGATCCCCGGACCTCCCCATCATTGAACACGTGTGGGATGACATTGGAAGGCGACTCCGTCCCAGTACCAACCTGCGGGATCTGGAGAGAGAGCTGCAACAACTGTGGACTGACTTGCCTCAGGAGAGGATCCAAGGCTGTATGACACCATTACGAACCGCATAAGGGTATGCATTGGGGCCAGATGGGGTGCCACACTCTACTGATCTGGCGCCAACATTCCACCTGTACTGCCAATGGCGTTGCCTGTTTCATCCCATATTGTAATCAGTACAATAAAGTCACATGTTCTTTCAATTATACCTTTTTTACCTCAATCCATTGCGTTGCTTTAATTGCTGTATGTTTGGTCACACTTAAACCCAATTGCCGCTTTCCTGCTTTATGTAGTGCGTGTAGCGTTTTGCAGCAACTGGAATGGTGATTTCTAGGGAGAACCCGATTTGGAAAATCGAAGAGTAAATTCAGAAGGATGGTATGGAAAAGCGCAACGGCAGTTCAAGACCAGCTGGAGTGGTCTTTCTCGCTCTTATGCCGAAATTGAAAAAGAACTAACCTATCTACACAGTCGGTGGATACAAGACTGAGGCAGCATGTTTGGACAAAAAAAAAAATCCATGTCAACAGAAACCAGTAATTCACGAGAGAGATGATAAGCTCGTAAGTTAGTTAGCAACGTTTAGGGAAAGGAAAAATTTCAAAAACCTGTACATTCTGGTAATAGTCTCCCTTTAAAAAATTTTACAACAAAAGAAATGACTAAGTGAGCCTAAGAGTTCGAATAAGCGATGAAACGATACCCCAAACGAAGCCCTCCTGAAATGCTCGGAAACTATCTCTTTGTCTTCTGAGCTAGACATCGATATATCCCAAAACGAGATGGCAGATGTATAGAGATAAACGATAGTTTCGACCAATTTAATTTTTAATATACCTAGTTAAATTAGCTGTCTTGACTTTTGGTTTCAACGTAGATGTTCCTCTTTTAGATGTTCTTTAATGTGTTTGTGTTTTTAAAATGCTATACGGATTGTATATTCTGGTGATGACTTTAAATCTTAATATTTTTTAAATTTCTTTGTTCAAATTTGGGGGAGGCCGTGGCCTGGTGGGCTTTCACTGAAACAAAACATCTGTGAAGTTAAACAACATCAGGCACGGCTAGCCACTGGATGGGAGACCATTCACTACCTCCCCCCCCCTCCCCCGACTGCTGTGACCATCATACAGCAGTCGTTCATCCAGGAACCCAACTCGTCGGCCTCAGGCTATACAGGTCCTGCATGGACGTATTGGATTATAGTAAAATGTTTTTCAAACTTTTGTTTTAATTTTGGTGTCACTGTCCGGGATGTTTGCTTATTATTAGCCGACTTCAAAAAAGGAGGTTATCAATTCGACGCGTATGTATGTAATATTGTTGGAATTGCACAATATTCGTATATGTTAGTCTATGCGGGCTTCTAAACAGGTGTGCCAAATTTAATAAGTCTATGTATGTTTGTCCACGTATTTCTCAGAAACTAAAAATCGAATGGCAATAATTCTTTTTTATTGGATTAAGTATCTTTCATCGTTCATGCAAAATCGATTCAGTAGTTTTCAAGATACGGACTGTTAAGTGTGTACCAATCAGGGGAAAAACATGATTGGTTTTTTTTATTATTCGGTTTTTTTTTTATTCTTTAAATGTATTCTGCTTGTTATAGATGACTGAAAGGAATACGGACTTAGTAATTCTTTATGTTGCCGGTACATATTTTATAATAATGGAATATGACAATTGTCTTGGCTGTCGTCATTACGCTATAGAAGATTTCTGGTTTTTATGAAGATGAAGAGTTAAATAACAAATTGACAGTTTAGTTATTATTATTGTTGGTAATAGCCTATTAACAATTTAAGTATATATAATGAAGGATGTTTATTTGTAGGTTTGTTTTTATACAATCTACAGTTTATTCCGATCTTAAAGAAATTTTGCATACTTACCCTTCAAAGTACAGGGTGATTCAGTCAATTTCTGACAATTTCAGTACTATGATTTATTGGCCCATTAATGTTTACAAACTTAGCATTTCAGTATGATATTTTAGGCAGTTCGGAATTTTTATTCCCGTGGAAAAGTCTTAATGATATGCTCAATGTGGCCACTACGAACGTTTTGAACTGCTCGCAGCCGAACGGTGAAGTTGTTCATAACTCTATCCAGGATTTCTGCATCCACAAGGGTGCAGCAGTCGACGATGCTTTGTCGCAGTTGGTCTAGGATTCTTGGTGCTGTAGTGAACATACTGTCTTTAAGGAACCCCCAGAGATAAAAATCACATGGGTTTAGGTCAGGACTCGTAGGGGGCCAAAGAAAGTCACCCCCGATTCGATCTGGAAACCTGTTTGAAATGACACGATTTCCGAATTTCTAATTGAGAAAGTCTAGCACTTCATTAGTGGTGTGAGGCTTAGCCCCATGCTGTTGAAACCATTGATGTCGAAGCGGTATACGCCTCCTACGCAACTCGGGGATGAAGAAGGTTTCCAACATGTTAAGGTAAGCCTGTGACGTTATGGTGCCCTCAAAAAAGAACGGACCAATGATGCCTCTTTAGGAAATCGCGCACCAAGCCATAACCTTTCGTGGATGAAGAGGTGACTTATTGATCTCACGAGGGTGCTGGAAACCCCAAAAACGAACGTTGTGTTTATAACGTCACCTGACAGATGGAAGAAGGCCTCATCTGACACCCACAGCTTGTCCACAATGTCCTGATTGGCTTCCATTTCTGCTCCAAACTTCATCGCAAATTGTTGTCGCTTCTGTCTTCCAACTCCTGATAAACATGGATCTTATACGGGAACAGGTGTAAATCCTTTCTCAAAATTCGCCACGTCATGGTATACGACAGCCCTTCTTCAATGGATAGGCGGCGAACAGATTTTTGGTAGGGGAATCGACCAACCTTGTGCGAACATTTTCGACAACTTCGGCCGTTCGAGCACGAGCTTCGCTCCCACCTTTTTTCTTGCCTTTAACACATCCAGTGGTACGAATTTGCTTGACAAAATCCATGATTGCTTGCCTGCCTGGTGCGTCTCGACACTTATACTTCTTCCGGAACTTTCTTTGCACTGTTACAGGTGATTTTGTCTCGAAATACCATTCGACAACCTTGCATTTCTGCTCTGTTGATAAAGCGGGCGCCATTTTTCAACAATACGATTTTCATGCAGCGCCGCTGCAACAATACAAACTCCAACTATTTAGAAATTCGATATGGCGCTCATATACTTTCAATTATTTATCCCTAATGCATGTCATTCGAGTGAAATGGTCAGAAATTGACTGAATCACCCGGTATGAGGAAGGTCACTGTCTACCTCGATTTCGAAAAAATAATAATTATTGATAAAAAATCGATATTCATGTTTATGGCAAGGCATATTAATGAGAAATATCTCATGACCATCAATGCAAGTAAAAATTTGTGCAACAATGCTTATCAACAATGGTATCAACAAGCAATTCACAAACACTCTGCACGGGCCAACAATATATATCTCATGACCAATAATGCAAGGAAAAGTTTATGCAAGAATAGGTATCAACAATGGTATCAACACGCAATGCACCACATTATGCAAAGATCAACAATATATATCTCATGATCAACAATGCAAGGCAAAGTTTGTGCAATATTGATAAGTTTCAATTTGTGACAATGCATAGAATTCCTATTATTCAGGCTTTTCTTAGAAAAGAGAGTTCTTAGTACTTAACAATTTCTTGAAAATCTTTAAAAATGATCAGTAACTGGAGATAATGTAGAGTTAGCAGACTATTGAGAAAGAGTGGAAAGACGACAGAAGAAGTGTCACAGCCTAGCAAGCGAGGCAAGAGAGGGAGATCGTCTAAGCAGACGACGTTCTCCTCTGAGGTAGGCACACAGACGGAGGTGCCATCTCTTGCCGCGAATCAAGACAATTCGTTGCTAGCGAATTTGGTCGGCGTAAAAAGCCGAAGTCGCGAGATTGGAGCATTGCGAGAGGGCGCTGCGCTGGTGGAACAAGAGCGAGCGAGAAGAAGGGGATTAGACCCGGGAGTTTCAAAGGGTACGAACGTGAGAAGAAGTCCAAGCGAATGTATTTCGGAACTGCCGCGTCTCCAGCTAATAATTCAGCTGAAGACACAGGTGAGGGAGAGTTTCCGAATAAATATAGAGGACAATTCGCCAGCTTCGCGTCCGCAAGTTACAGTAGTGACAAAGTGCAAACAGAAGGGACGGCGTCCGCTCGCCAAGTCTGCGATAATTCCTTTTCTCATTATTTCACCACAGGAGGAATAGACTCACGGAGGACGAGAGCCCCGAATCTAACTGACGGCGGGATAAGGCAAGAGAGACGTCGCCAACACGAAAGGGGGCGTGTGTTAGCCGCCAGCGAAATAAACTGTCGATTAAGCACGGTGGAAGGAAGAGTTATGCTGGGTGCCCACTTAGCGCGACGATCGCGTGATTCTATCGCTTTGTGAAGCACGCATGCGCAGTGACGTCACCAGGGCGATTCTGTGGCGCATCTGAGGCGATTGAAAAGCTCTGCATGTCAGAGCTTTTTGATCGCGCGACTCTATCGCACCCAATCAGAAAAGAGTTTCGAATCACGTGGCACATGCAATCATGGGCTAAGGTCAAAAACCCTCACCGGTGAGAGAATGATGACGTAATTTCTCACTGGGCTAACGTCTTTTTCTCGGTGAGGACGGTGAGACTAACCGGTTAGGCATAGCAGCACTAACTGGCATTTCTGACCGCGTTAAAATGACGTCACAGTTTTCTCACTGGGATTTCTGACCGACCAAGCGCTAACTCTTCTCACCGGTGAGAGTTTTTGACCTTAGCCATGGCAGCACCTACTTAGAGATGGTCGGATATCGCCATGGAAGATATTGATATTGATTGAAGGTATCAAGTAATATGCAATTCTGTATGCACGAAATATCCAATTCTGATTTTGGAAGCAGGAAATCTTGAAGTGGGAAACGAAATGATCGCGTAGATAGCGCATGCGCATTCAGTCTCGTGGCCGTCGCGCCAAGTGGGCACCGAGAAGCGAATTGATCGCCTGGCGTTGTTGCGCATGCGCATATGACTCAAAGCGATAGAATCGCGCGATCGTCGCGCTAAGTGGGCACCCAGCATAAGAGATACGGGCTTCATCTCCTCACTTCAAAACAGCTGGAAGTGCTCTTCCGAGTGACGGCAAGCATCATCTACGTTCCTGGTCAAATCGAGGTGCGTCTTTTGGTGTCCCTGCAACTACGTTACTGCGTAACGGTTCAAGGGGGTAACGTCCTTCTCCGATATTTTGCCCGAAGAGATTGCGAGCTGCTACGAGGAGCAGAGCCAGCCACGTCAGGAAACTATTATTGCCCCGTGGGGTTTATCTACATATTTCCGAGAAGGCCTCGGCTGCGTGTACCCGGCTCCATACGAGGTAAGTCTAATTCCTTTTCCTCTCGCAATAAAAGCTCGCGCAAGTTCCACCAATGCCTAGCAGACTGGCGAAACATTAACATAGTTCTTTATGGTAATTTATAGGTCTGCTCGAAGACAAACGCATCACCGTCGATGCGATCCACGTGAAGGCAGCGAGACAGCCTTGTTTGATGTTATATGGATTTAGTTGTAGATCCCGTCAAGATTGCGGTCTCAATATTATTACTATTTTTATGGAACTGTAGATTGTAATAGATTAACATTCAATAGTAATCTATTCTTTGTTTACTCTTTAAATTTATTTAACGATATTGGTGTATCGTGCTGCCCCTTTAAGAGGGTGGCATTCTCCTTTAATAAAATAAATTATCTTTATCAAATTCAATCTATCCGGTCCAGATTTTTATGCTCACACGCATTCCACTGCATTAATCTAAGTCTATACGTGACAGGAAGCAGTCCTTTAGCTCCGTGCTGTATTGAGCAAATGGTAAGCATGTAAATAGAAGAATCGGCGACCGCTAGACTACACATCGGGCATGCACATAGGTGGCGTAGGAGCCGAGTTGCCAACTAAAGTTTGCTAGTGGCTGAATTGACGTGTTTTGGGCACATATGTGGCCGAAGTGACGTGTTTCAGGAGCAAGCATTGCCGAATTTTCATGATTATCACCGAAAATCACCCAAATCGGTGGATTTTTGTATTTTGGGCACATACGTGGCTGGATTGATTGTGTCGGGTGATGAATGGCCAAGTTTTGCTTCAAGACATCGAGAGAAGAGTGGGAATTGCAACCACATCAAGTGTAAATCTAAAGTAAGATTTCGTGACTAAGAAATTGCTTAGACTAGCAGTGGCATACTTGGAGAGGTCTATCCATTGTGAGCCTTTAAAATTTTTTTTTCGAATAGAGATAAGTTTCAATTTGTAACAATGCATAGAATTCTTGATGTTCGGGCTTTTCATAGAAATGATAATTCTCAGAACTTAACATTTTCATGAAAATCTTTAAAAATGACCACTAACTGGAGATAAAAGAGAGTTATCAGGCTATTGAGAAACTGAGCTAGAGGTGAGTGGTCAAAGTTGGTAGCACAGCAGATTCAAACATTTCCTAAAAAATCCCCGATACATTTTATTATTGTTAACAATGAGCATAAAATGATGATGCAATGACAGGACATAGATAAGGTAGAGTTTATCGAGAAGGCTAAGGAGTTTCACGCGTCTCCCTTGAGCACCCTAAAAACGTCCGGATGACTGGCGAAAATTTGTGTGTTTGGAAAGAAACGAGAAAGAACGATTATTGATCAGAGAAATTTGGCAATAGAAAGATAAAAAGCTATCCGGGCATGGGATACTTGACCAACAATGCAAGGCAAATTTTGTGAAACAATAGGTATCAACAATGGTATAAACACGCAATTCACAAACACTAGGCATGGACCAATAATAGGTATCTCATGATAAACAATGTAGGGCAAAGTCTTGCTTTATAAATAAGGTTCCATTTGTAAGAATGCATAGAATTACTGTTCTTCAGGCTTTTCATAGAAATGATAATTCTCAGAACTCAACATTTTCTCGAAAATCATTAAAAATGATCAGTAACTAGAGATAATGGAGAGTTAGCAGACTATTGAGAAAGAGTGGAAAGACGACAAAGGGAAGCACTCCTTTATATCCGTGCTGTATTGAGCATGGCAAGCATGTCAATAGAAGAATACAAAAAGTGATGAATGGCCAAGTTTTGCTTTAAGACATCAAGAGCAGAGTGGGAATTGCAACAATATCAAGTGTGCATCTAAGAAATTATTTAGATTAGCAGTGCATACTCAGAGAGGGGTGTCCATTGTGAGCATTTAAAAAAAAATTTAGATGTTGGTCAGAGAAAATCTGCAGCTAAAACAGAAAAGGCTATACGGGCATTGGAAACATCTGAACAACGGGATTTTCGATTAGAGCAAGAGGGTATACGAGCTTCTACGTCAAGGGCAAGAAAAAGTTGGGTCCAAAGTATCGAGTGATGTTCCCCGGTGGTGAAGATGAACACTATTTTAATCTGAGTCAAGTGAAGAAGAGTTTAAATGAAGTCCCGGTATTGATTGAGTTATTATCTACCCAATTTGCAGTTATAATTTAACTTTTTGAGATTGTACTGCTTACCTACAAGTGTAATTATCCCAGGCAACGGCGGGTCCTCTGCTAGTATTTATTATAAAAATATCACATATCATTTAATAATCATCATTGTTATATCTTTTAAATCTTTATATCATAGCCTACAATGATAGAGATAATCCTATATCATTGTAGGCTAAAGCCAACACCACCTCTACTCAAACGCGACCACCGAGAGAGAAGGCCTCCGCAATGAAACTGAATACATTATTGCATCACATAGATAATGCATTGTTATTCGTATTTCTACCAATAATAAGTCCTGAATTTGCACTATCTACGGTAGGGTATTGTTAATCATATTTCTACCAACAATAATCCCGAAATTGTCCCTACCGTAGGTGATGTAACAATGTATGATTTTTCCGTGAGCAGTCCAACAAACGAAAAAACATTGATTGTTAAAATCCAAGATGGAAACAATAAATATAACATTATTAGTAAGACTAGTATGGTCAGGTGACTTCTCCGCGCCGGGACCTGTCTATCTCGTTGGCTACGCGGTAGGGACAATTTCGGGCTTGGTAGAAATGCGATTAACAATACCCTACCATAGGTGAAGTAAAAATGTACGATGTTTCCGTGCTCAGGTTTTCTCTCTAGGTGATATTGGAATGTGCCTCTGAAGTTTGAATTTGCTGCAAAACAAGAAGCAATCATCATATGAAATAGGATTCAAAATGGCTGCCTGCAATAAGGAATTGTCCATACTTTCTTTATATAGTGATTTATTGTAGGTTATGTTTTATATGATGGAAAATTTTGATTGTTATCACCGACAATAATATCTAAATTATCACTTTTTGGTTGTTCCATTTCACAGCAATTTCTTATAAATTTTTAATTTTAATTTTTTATTCATAGTAACAAAAAATGATCTATAGGTGATAATGGTGACAGCCGAAACAATTGTCATATTCGATCATTAAAAAATATATACCAAGAATACAGTATTACTAACTCCATATTCCTTTCAATTATTTTTTATTGAAATATAGGACAGCCAAAACTGTGGTATAACTAGGAAAACCACAAGGGATGAAAAGAAACTACTATTCCACGCAAATGTTTGTTGTTTGTTTATTGTTTTGTGTCGTTTGTCGGTCCTATGTGGGTTGTAAATGTTTATAAACCATAAGATGTGGGATTTTCTATATTCTGTGAAAGATAAATAGATATGTCATGATCTGTTCTTGTTGGGTTTATTGTTTTTGTCATTTGTATGATGAGGTTTTTTTAATTAAAGATAAAAAGAAATAAGGACTCTTTCTATTTTATTTCAGTTGTGGTTAAAGAGTCCTTATTTCTTTTTATTTTTAATAGTATTATCCACATACCTCTTTTAGTTTTGGACAGAAGTCATTTGTGTATTATATACAATTGTGCCTTTTGTCCCGAATTATTTTCAGGTTTTTTTTTAATGGTTATTTTTATTATGAGGGGCGTTCAAATTTGACCTGAATTTCATTTTTTATAAAATCAGGGAACTACAAAATACACATACACACCAGTTATTTCCCAAAGAATTCTCCTTGCTTTTCTACGCATTTTTCCAGCGTTCTGGAAGCATCTGGATACCGGTTTTGTAAAATCTTCAGGCTAATGTCGAAACCATGTCAGGACAGCCTTTTTCACTTACTCATTGGAGCCGAACCTCTGCCCTCCCATGAACTCTTTCAATGGCCCAAAAAGGTGATAGTCACAGGGCGAGAGATCCGGGCTGTATGGAGGATATGGTAAGATATCCCATTTGAGTTCCGTCTTGCAGAAAACAAACACCACTGATAAGGAGTCCTGGTCGCTTTTTCCTTAGTGCCGGCTTCAGGGACGTCCTCAAAATGTCACAGTAGTAAGTTTTATGGTTCTTCCAGAAAATCGACATGAATGATACCCTTAATGTCCCAGAATACAGTCGCCATCAGTTTCGTTGCCGACGGTGTCATCTTGAATATCTTGGGGCGTGTTAAGTCAGTGTGTCGCCACTGCATGCTCGCAAGCTTGCTGTCGGGAGTGTGGTGATGAATCCATGTCTCGTCGATGGTTACAACACGCCTGTCACCGTCCCTGTCATATCGCTGCAGCAGCATGGAACAGATTTCCACCCGGGTGGTTTTGTGATCCTCGGAGAGTTGCTTGGGGACCCATCTAGCACAGATATTGTTGAATTTCAGCTTATTGTGGATGATGGTCTCCACACTGCCAGTGCTGATGTTCAGTATTGAAGCCAATTCTCGGGCATTAATCCGCCTGTTGTCTCTTATCAGCTCATTTGTTCGTGCGATGATGCCATGATTGACAGCAGTAGCTGGCCTTGCCTTATGAGGTTTATTGCCGGTGGATTCTCGCCCTCCTTCAAACTTTTGGCACCAAGCAAAGACGGATGATCGAGACAAACATGACTCGGTGAACTGTCTTTGAAGTCTCTGGTGAATTTCAGATGCTTTCACACCTTTGTTGTGCAGAAACTTTGGTCGACATATCGCTGTCCGCCATTTTGTTTAAATAAACAATCGATTGTCATGGCAACCAGATGAATGGTGCTGCAGTTGCATCACAGGCGGTAGTTGCCATCCCAACAATGAACGTTTATATTTACAATGAAATTTACAAAAAATAAAGTCCAGAGGCGCGTTCCTCGACATTGTCCTAAAACGAAACGATCTGACGTCTTCGTTACTCGCTGGCTGTGATAGCATTGTTGAATCTGCAAACGAAGATAGCAGTTATCCGTTCCTCTTGAAAACGAACGCATAAATCTTCCAACTGATTTCATCATATTTTATTAAGTCAAGGCCATTTATAGGGCCACATTTCTTTACGAAAGAGATTGTCAAAATAAAAATTTAATCTAAAACATAAAAATGCCTGCAGCAGTTATTCATGTATGCTACTTTACAGTGTTTAAACTATAAAATATTTATGGTAAGACAACGTATAAAAGCAATAATTTGTAATAAAAATTTATTAACCTCAACACGAATTAGTTCCTCCTGAATTGTACACATTAATTATTGATTTAAGGAGTTTAAATAATTAGTTTAAATTTGAAATGAATTTTGTCTCCTTATAATGGGGAAAAATTGTGTAATAATAAAACAAAATTAAAATTAAAGTCACCAATCTTAAAATTTTTTCAAGATTGGTGACTTTAATTTTAATTTTAATTTTGTTTTATTATTACACAATTTTTCCCCATTATAAGGAGACAAAATTCATTTCAAATGTACACATTAATTTATACAATTAATGGTTTATGACAACGCCGATTTCAACATTCAAACTCTGGATGGACGAAACATGTTCCACACAATGGGGGGCATCCGATGTGTCACCCCAAAAATGCTGTTGTCCCGGGTCAAAAGGTTGCACGGCTGAAGGATGTACACAAATTGCAGTTTTGAAATAGCTTCCAATTTTTAAGAGTTTCTTTGTTTTTTTTGGGTTTTTTTTTTGTTCCTTCCGCCAGTGTTTTATAGCCTAGATAATTATTGTTAAATTTAATTACTAATTATTATAAAATATTTAACCAAGCAAATTGTCACAAAGCCAATATAAATATTTTAGATTTAGCGATTCAATTATTTCAAGAAATAAATTCCGAAAGTGTTTGTGTGAAATAAAATATGGCGATAATGTGTATTGATTGTGAATTTTATTTAGCAAATTTATTTCATCCACACTTTACATTTTATGCAGCTTTTTGCGACTGCATTTTCCAAAATGCAACTTACAGAATTAAAAATGTATTTTGCAGAAATAAAATTCATTCTATCGAATTAAAAATGTATTTTGCAGAATAAAAAATCTAACTTACAAAAAAATAAAAATTGTATATTCCGACATTAAAATTCAGGTTGTAAAATACAAATTTTTGTGAATTCTTAAATGGATTCTTCATATTTAAAAATGCTGTTTGCAAAATTAAAAATGCAACTTGTGAAATAAAACATGTATTTTGCAAAGTACAACATGTATTTTCAAACTAAAACAAGAAGTTAATCCTCGCGAGGAAGATATATGAAAGTGGCGGAAGCCCTGAGATCATCTATTTTTATCCTTTTATCTCACTTTTTAACCCCCTCTCCAATTTTTTAAATTGAAAAATTGATTTTCTTGAACGTAGTATTTAGAAAGTGTAAAAGAGCTTTATCTTCTTTTGTTTCTCATAATTTCCGATCGAATGATATATGACATGCCATATGTTGCCATAGTTCTAAAGACCAAATAACTGCCACCCCCACAATTCCCATCCCATTGGGACAATTTGGCCCAAACTTCATAGTAATGTTGATCTTGCTTAGAGGAATCTACATACCGAATTTCACTCCTTTATATGCATAAATACGCGTATACCTTTTGGTTCCCTCTAATTTCCACCCCCGAAACTCCGATCCCAGTGGGCCAATCAAAGCCAAACTAAATAATGTATGTGCGCATCGCCATAGTAAGCTACATTCCGAATTTCAACCTTTTACCTCAAAAAAATGCGGATATAAATGTAGGGGACGGACGGACGGACGGACATTGTGAAAACAATAAGTAGCTTCATTCTTCCGCCAAGTAAAAATGTAATTTGCAAAAAAAATAATTGTGGAATTAAAAAAAAAAAAAAAAAACTTTTCAAAATTAAAAAAACTGTATTTTGCGAAATAAAAAAAACAAAAAACTTTTCAAATTCAATTGAGCAAAAATGAGCTATTAAAAGGGGGGTATAAAATGGACAAAAAGAATAAAAAGTTGGTAAGGATGCTTCTTACTCATTTTTTAATCCCCACCTTTTGATGTTACTTATCCTCGATGGTTCACCTCCTCGACTTTTTAAGCTTCTACTTTAGTCCCTTTTTTATCCCATTTTTAATTTCGCTTTAATAGGCCAATTTTCTTAAATGAAGGGAATATAAATTGGAAATAAAATAAGGAGATAGAAATGGACAGAGAAAAATGTAAAATAAAATGTGGGATTAATAGTGGGAGATAAAAATTATGATAAAAAGCGAGGTTAAATAGTAGAAGATAACAAATGGGGCCAAAAAAGTAGGTATTTGCTTTGGAAATAAAAATGAGTTAAAACTTGGAACTAATTGTTAGGGGTAAACAACGGGGTAAAAACTAGGATCATAAAATGGAAATTAACAAAATGGGGTAAGAATTATTCCTCCCAATTTCTTATTCTTTCTATACACAATTTTCCCTTCAATCTTAGGATTTGAAAATTCCACAAGTAGGTCTTTTTATTTTGGAAAATATGTTTTGTTTCACAAGCTGCATTTTTAATTCTGCAAACTGCATTTTTTTTATTTTGGAAAATTCATTTAAGAATTCGTAAAAAGATAATTCACAAGCTGAATTTAAATGTCAGAACCTAAATTTTTTAATTGGCAAAAGTTTTCTAAAAAAATGCATTTTTTAAATCTGCAAAATGCATTATTAATTTGCAAACAGCATTTTTAAATTTGAGGAATCCATTTAAGAATTCGCAAAAAATTGTATTTTACAACCTGAATTATAATGTCGGAATATACATTTTTTATTTTTTTGCAAATTACATTTTTTAATTCTGCAAAATGCATTTTTAATTCGACAGAATGAATTTTATTTCTGCAAAATAAAATTTTAATTCTGTAAGTTGCATTTTGAAAAATAAAAAACGCAGTCGCAAAAAGCTGCATAAAACGTATAGTGTAGATGAAATAAATTTGTTAAATAAAATTCATATATCAATACACATTATCGCCTTATTTTATTTCACACAGAACACTTTTGGAATTTATTTCTTGAAATAATTGAATCGCTCAATCGAAAATATTTATATTGGCTTTGTGACAATTTGCTTGGTTAAATATTTTATAATAATTAGTAATAAAACTTTATTCACTCAACAAAAATTGCCTATAAAACGTTGACAGAAGGAATAAAAAAAAAACCCAACAAAAAACAAAACAATAGAACTTAAAAATTGGAAGGTATTTCTAAACTTCAATTTATGAAAATTATAAATGAATATGTGCAATTCAGAAACTAATTTTTGTTGAGGTTAATAAAGTTTTATTACAAATTACTACTTTTAAACGTTGTCCTTCCATAAATATTTTATGGTCTAAACACTGTAAAGTAGCAAAATATGAATAATTGCTGCAGGCATTTATATGTTTTAGATTAAATTTTTATTTTGACAATCTCTTTCGAATAGAAATGTGGTCCTGTAAAGGGCCTTTACTTAATAAAAATCGATGAAATCAGTTGGAAGATTCATACGTTCGTTTTCACGACGAACGGACGACTGCTGTCTTCGTTTGCAGATTCAACAATGCCATCAACGATGCAGACGTAATTTTGACGTTTAATCGTTGCAACTTCACCAATACAGCCAGCGAGTATCGAAGACGAACGACAATGTCTCTGACGTCAGATCGTTTTGTTTTATTTCAATGTCAAGGAACGCGTTCCAGGTCAAATTTGAACGACCCTCTTATATATCTTGTGACAACTCCAGACAACCCAACTAATACACACACACACACACCCTCACACACAGACTTTTTTATCATATAAACAGAAAATATATTTGTCATATTTTGGAAAACGCAATTAATATATTTTTCAATCAGGTAATAATCATCTCTATTTCTCTAGACCAGACATTCTAATATTTTAACGAAGTTTAGAGGTTATTTCGATACGTCTGTTGATAATTAGCAGCTGAAAATATTTGACTACTGTATTATACAGGGTGTTTTTGAATTGAGTACAGATTTTTTGGGAGATGATAGAAGAGGTCCTTAGAAGTATTTTTTGTCATATGAACATGGGGTCCCCGCAGCTCCGTTTACTTACAATACTGCATTGAACAATCAAATGACACCGAGACGCAGTGTGCGTTGGTAGGCTTAGATTATTTTATTTTTAACAATTAACACAAGCAATCTAGTGTATGACTTTTACAGTAATTGTTCGAAATGACCGCCATTTGCTTCATAGCACAATTCGCAACGCCTTATGATGGATTGATGTACGCGTGGAAACAGTTGATTTGCACGGTCGCTGATGTCACCTGCTGCCGCGAAACACGAGCCGCCAATTCTTCTTCGGTATCTACGGGTTCGGAGTACACCATTGATTTTATTCTTCCCCATAAAAAAAAATCCATCGGTGTGAGATCTGGCGATCTCGGTGGCCAAGCAACTGGTCCGCCACGACCAACAAACAAGCACGTGCACCTTGAAATTTCTTTGCAAACAATTACTTTAAAAGATATTACAGTAGATTGCTTGTGTTAATTGTTAAAAATAAAATAATCTAGGCCTACCAACGCACACTGCGTCCCGGTATCATTTGATTGTTCAATGAAGTATTGTAAGTAAACGGAGCTGCGGGGACCCCATGTTCATATGACAAAAAATACTTCTAAGGACCTCTTCTATCATCTCTCAAAAGATCTGTACTCAATTCAAAAACACCCTGTATATAATACATCATTCATACACGCATCATTTGGATTTAAGTAAAAGAGATAAAAAGGACTCTTACTGGTATTGTGCCAAAAACTGTGGACAAACGGTAGTAACAAACAAAATAAGAAGAGAAACCACAAACTTTGTTTGTTAGGACTCTATCTCTTTAAATGAAGTTTTTGCACTCTTCCGTATAAAAATATCTGTGCCACCACCCGTATTGTTCTTACCATGGGTAATTGGATTTGTCACCAGCATAGGAACTGGATTTCGCCACAATGATATTTTCTCCTTTCCAGACTCTTCCAGTTGGGTGAATGATCTGCTTGATAATTATAATTCTTGACAGAATTGGAAGTAAAGCATGGCTGTCTTGTTGCCTTGCCTTTATCTCTCGTTGTGACAAGTTCTGACAAGTGTGTTTAAGTAGAAGTGTTGCTATACATAACACATATTTCGTACCGTGGTTTAGCAGCTCTGGCCTCCTTATCGCCTTTTTTGACTCTGCCAACAACAAACCTGTTACGACCATAATGCCTTCTTAACAAGAATTTTACTGATTATTCTTGGTAAATGTAGAACTTAGTTTATTTAACTTTTTGAACAGAATTTCTTTTTATCTATGGGAGCAGTTTTATAATCATATACGAGCCTTTATTATGTAAATCATCAAACCCTTATTTTAACGTTCAAACCTGTAAATATCAAAATTTTGATGAGTAAAAAGATAAACTTATAAATGTTGGGAAGAATGGGTAACTGATATGAGACTGGATTTCTCATATAAGATGAAATATAACATATAAGATGAAGAAATGATCAGATACGAATTTATATGAACGTGGGGAAAATGCATATTACAAAGAATGAAAATTAAACTGGATTTACATAAATACTGAAGTTATTGGGAAGATAGGTAACCGAAGCAGTCCAACTGAGGCATTAATTATCAATTTTGTTATCGATTTGTAATTTATGGTTCCACAAGATTTTATCCGCTCGCAGTTTGCGCGGTAATTAGTTTAAAATTCAATTCTTATTGTTGCAAAGCTCGCACATTCAAATTGTTTCATGTTACGAACTCACATGGTCTCCTTTATTTATAGTTTGATTTAATACTTCGCAATTCGTATTCCATGTTTATTTGTTTATTTATTTATTTATTTTTACGGGAATTAACTACGTATTTACAAAACAAGTATCAAATAGAACCATAAATTACAAAACGATAACAATGATATAAATAAATATAACAATGAAATGAATAAAATACAATAATCAATACTCTTACAAAAAAAAATCTTGCAAACATTCCATGTTCATTGCGATCGTCATGAACGCGTGCCTATGTCAACAATGCTTAAAAGATAAACAAAATAACAGCGTATTCATTCTTGACTCATCGCTACGAATCGACTGTTATTTGTATGATATGCCATTGGTATTCTTAACGGTTACTGTTAGAGCACGTGTAATTGACTTGAATGGGTTCATAAAAACCCTGAAAAATTGAAACAGTTGAGCTAAGACCTTGATAATCATATTGCTTATAAACAGAATTTAAAAAGGTTAATCCGTTTTCAAGTTATCGTGCAAACGGCAGACGGCCAGATAAACATAAGACCAAGCGTGCATTCTTATAAGCATTAATTATCATTTTGAAAAGTGAAAAGATTAATCTGTTTGAGTTGATATCTGCTGTCATGAAAAATATCAAAATTAGCCAAATAGGAATTAGCGCTCTTGAGGAGGCGTCTAATTGGTAAATTAAAAATAATTATTCGTGAATACGGAGTTCTCTACATGAAAAAGCATTGGATTCCTGGTTATGTAATTAGAGATACGGATAGAGATCAATTTAAATAACATAGAACAGTCAACATTTGTAAAGATGTTTACCATACATGGAATTAACGGGAAAAAAATCATGTCATATTCTCTGAAAAATTTGTAACATACAAAAATTATTTTTTTCAATGCTGCAATGACATTTAGAAAGTATTCCATACTTACAGGTATTGGACATTGAAACTGAAACACCTTCGCAAATAGCACTGGATACCCCCAGGGCTGAATAGAACCTTCTGCTAGGTAATTAATCGTATGCATATCAATGAATCACGTGTCAGAGGTCTTGGTAGTCACTCCAGTAGAAAAGTTCGATAGTAAGCTTCAAATTGTCTGTGCAGAGCGCTATAATGGGAGACATATCCGACTTCAAAAGAGGGCAGATTGTTGGGGCGCGTCTAGCAGGTGCATCTGTGTCCAAAACTGCCACACTTTGTGATGTCTCACGTGCTACAGTATCCAGGGTGATGTGTGCATATGAACAGGAACGACGAACCACGTCCAGGAGGAGCAACTGCAGGAGAAAACGGAAGTTGTCGGAAAGAGACGTCAGGACATTGACCAGGATTGTTGCACGAAAGCGGAAAACCACCGCAGCAGAAATCACCGCAGAAATGAATACACACCTCCAGGAACCTGTGTGCACGAAGACAATCCGTCGTTACCTGCATAAATCCAACATCCATGGCAGGGTTACTATACCGAAGCCTTTCATCAGTAGTACAAATGCCTCCAAGCGGGTTCAGTGGTGCCGGACGCATAAAACCTGGACGTTGGATGACCTCAAACGTGTCATATTCTCGGACGAGTCCAGCTACACTGTCTTCCAAACAACAGGGAGGGTATTCGTCTGGAGGAGCCCCTCTGATGCCTACAACCCAGACTGCTTGGCACCCACAGTCAAACACGGAGGTGGATCAGTAATGGGTGGATCAATAATGGTTTGGGGTGCAAACTGTGCAGGACCTCTACCGATCCTTCCCAAGACGTGTTACTGCTGTGCTGGCTGCCCACGGTGCCCCAACACCTTATTAAATAAAGATTTTGGATTTCTACCAGGTGTTTCAGTTTCAATGTCCAATACCTGTATGTTGGGGGGTTGTATAGGTAGGGCAAGTCAAATATAGCATCCTTCTCACAGAATCTACAGGGTGAATAAAAGTCTGAACCCCCCTTTTATTTTTTGAACCGAAGCAGATATGTCAATTTTGATGAATCCAATGAATAGGAAGTTGTGGGTGACCTATCCAATGGTGCACTTTTCATCATCCCAAATATGCAAATTAGGACACATTCAAAATTTATCTCAAAAACCGTAAGGGATAGAGAAAAAAAACCCATTGCAAATTCGTTCAGCATAAAAAAACAAACAAAACAAAAAAATCATCCAAATCGGACCAACCAATCACCTACAATCACGTGGTGAACTGTTTGTAGCTTACACACAGTCACACTGCACAAACAAGTTACTTCAAACAGTTTAAAAAAAAAGATAATCAACAAAATGCTCGATGTGACGACCGTGGGCACCATAACACAATTGGGCACGGAACCTAACTGACGCCAAAACATCGGCAAGCATGGCTGGTGTCACTCCTCGGCACGCTTCCTAGATTCGTTGAACCAGATCCTCCAGTGAGGCGGGCTGCGTAGCATACACCTTGTCCTTCAGGTATCCCCACAAGAAAAAGTCAAGTGGTATAAAATCAGGGGAGCGGGGTGGCCAACGAACTCGTCCTCCTCAGCCAATCCATTGTTGTCCAAACATCTCACTTAGACGCTCGAGAACGACCAACCCGTAATGTGGAGGAGCTCCATCATGCTGAAACCACGTGCGCTGATACGAGGCCAATGGCAAATTGTCAATGAAGTCTGTGACTACCACGTTGAGAATTTCAGCCCGGTAGCGTTCTGCAGTCAGTGTTCCATCGTAAAAATACGGTCCAACCACAGTGTCATTGTACAATCCACACCACACATTGATTCTCCAGTTCACTTGATGAGTTGCTTCTTGCAGACATAGTGGGTTTTCGTCTGCCCAATGATGATGGTTGTGCCTGTTGATAATTCCATCTCTGGTGAACTGGGCTTCATCTGTCCACAACACCTCATGAATGAAGTTTGGATTGTCATTCAGGCAGGTAAGTAACCAGTTGCAGAAGGCGGCCCTAGCAACATAATCCAATGGCAGTAACTCCTGGTGACAATGAATATGGTACGGGTGAAAATGATGTGCGTGTAGAATGTTGAGAACAGTTCTCTGATGGCACCCAACATCTGCAGCAATTGCTCTGCTACTTGTGTGGGGATTTGCAGCAACTGCAGCCAGAACTAGTGTTGTTGTATCCTTGTCGCCTTGTGCCCTTGGTCGTCCTCGTTCTGCATTAACATTCCCTGTAGCCTCGAATCTTTGAATAATGTGACGCATTGTTTGACGAGATGGATGGCGTTCGTTAGGGTATCTGTCTCGATACAACCTAACTGCAGCATGTAGGTTTCTCCTTGCCTCTCCGAAGCAGAAGATCATGTTGACCATTTCCGGAACAGTGTAGCTTACCATCCTGGAATTGTTCTGTCTTCTGTGTGCTAAAACATGCCTTTTATTTGCTTTTCCGCATGAAAGTGAGTGTGAGTATGGTAATTTATGTTAATTTTTTGATTTGCATGCTTTACATGGTGGAAATATCAACATTCAGTTTTCCGTGTGCGGTGTGGCTGTTTGTAAGCTACAAACAGTTCACCACGTGATTGTGGGTGATTGGTTGGTCCGATTTGGATGATTTTTTTTGTTTGTTTTTTTATGCTGAACAAGTTTGCAAGTGGGTTTTTTTTCTCTATCCCTTACGGTTTTTGAGATAAATTTTGAACGTATCCTAATTTTCATATTTGGGATGATGAAAAGTGCACCACGGGATAGTCCACCCACAACTTCCTATTCATTGGATTCATCAAAATTGACATATCTGCTTCGGTTCAAAAGATAAAAGGGGGGTTCAGACTTTTGTATTCACCCTGTATTACTTGTTTCCTTGCGCCAAATTACTAACTAAATTCTAATCTACGAATTTTCTGAGAGTTCCTTGAATTTACAATTAGAGGCATGTCTCATAGCCATGATAGACGAAATATTCTACTTTTTCCCAGTACCCTTCGGAGATGTAAACTATAACTTATTATTATTAACCTATAATTGAATAAGATTTTGCAACATAATGCAAATTGCGACGTCATTGTTTGGTTTGTTGTTGGGTAACTAGTTGTTTTTTATTTTAGAATCAGTACTTTGTTTCTCTATTTGGCGGACGTAGACCATAAATTCGGGCTGCTATAGCCTGGTCAGTTTGTAGATGTCATTATGCCCCGATGATGAAGTTGTAGATTTCGAAACGCGTTGGCTACATTAAAACTCTACCGTTTTGCTATTCCTGAACCTTTTTATTTCTTGATAATTAGCTACTTCGATTCTTGGTTTTGAATGCTTTTTGGATGTCTATATTTACAAATAAGTTTTAAAGTATTTCGTCCTTTTTGTATTATGCTAATAATAAGTTTACGAAATTGAATAATAAGTTCATTGCATATTTGCATTCTAGTTCTTGCAGCTCTTCTTCTGGAAATCTCATCATCAAGACCACTTTCTTTGTGTGTGCGAAAATGGCTATGAATGAGCATTGCTATCAACGTATGGACGTGAAATTTTAGTGTTGTGGAGGCAAACTTTTTAAGGAGGTATGACTGGTGTGAATAGATGGGACCGTATTAGGAATGATAATGTAAGAGGTATATGTGAAGTCAAGAGAAAGAATACCTGAAGTTCTATCCTTTTGAAGATTTGAACAAAGGGGAACTTGTATGAAGAAAATAATGACAACGGATGAGCGGTGATTGTATATATATATAGAAAGGGATGTGTGTTGGGTTTAATTAGGCGATTTAAATCTTATATTTCTTTTTTCTTTTCTTTTAAGTTCCAGGAGAATTAAGGCGTGATACTATCAAGTTGTTGTTGAATAATAAGTTAAACTGAGAAAGCGCCTTTTGCATTTTTAATTCTTTATTTTTTTGAGTCCGTTGAAATTATGCCATTCTGAAACTTGATAAAATCTTAATAAGCTCGAACACACATAATTCTTGACTTAGCAATACCACTATCGGTGAAAGGGCGCTGTTTTTTCACTATGTCAAAAGTACATGGACGTTCCCGTAAGCGAATAAATTGAAGATTTTAAGAAGAAATGAAGTTTCCATTTTCTGCGCAAGCGCAACATACCTATCAACAGTCCGAATACAGAATAAGCAATAAAGGGCTAGCGGTGATAGGCCCTATTACAACGTTCACATTTTGCATACACGACTGGTAACCTTCAGTAAGTGCTCGCTGTGGAAAATCCCGATATCCTGGTGGGACAGACCGGCATTGCCTCGATAACAAGGTAATAAATTCAAAAAGAAAAAAAAAACATAAAATAAATGTGAATCTACAAATTAGCAGATGACAAATCTTAAAGTGGAAACATTTTCCTGCTGAAAAAGGAAAACAGGATTCTTGAACCAGCGGGAAAGTTGAAGTAGACGATTTCCCTTTAGAGATAAATAATTAATTTAAATATTAACTCACCCTGTAAGTCATATCCGATATAATTTTGTATCGTGCTTTTTAATATCTTGTGCATGAAATCTCTTGGTTTCTGAAGCAGAAACATTCATAAGAGTATTTTTAACTTGATTAATGTTGTAAGCTTCTGACGATTTGTTATCCGCAAGCTTTAAAGCTTTTTTAAAGAGATGATAACCTCATTGTGCAATTCTGGATGATATCTGGCAACGTTTCCAACCCAAAATTCCCGACTTCAGCAGACGTTTTTCTTGCAGTATCCAATGACACGTGTTTTAGTGACATAGGGCAACCTTCCAGTGAATCAATTAGGAACAGTTATCTTTCAATGTAGGCTAAACTTCTAGTTGCAGTAACGATAGTTTTAGTCGGGCTTTAGATACTCATCATGTTACACCGTTGATATCAGTCCGTTTTTCTTAACATGAAACTCGAAAATCAGAAGGAACTTAAATAAATCTATTTAAAGAAAAATTTTGATTTTTATTCTTTCTCTCAGAAAATGGCGAAAGAAACTCTTCAAGAATCATTTAATGAGAAATAACGTTGCCTGTTATTGTGTTTTCTTCGTGAAAACAATTCAGCGTACATAAATTTGAAAGGGAGGGGGAGAGTCGTAAAACGATTTACAAATATACTGGAAAAAATAAGCATGTAAGAAGCGTGACTTTAGATCATGTAGCCACTCAGTCAACCAGATAAAATTCGTTAAGGTTGAAAGAAGATTATGTAGTCCTCATGCTGAAAGGCAAAAACATGTCTATAATCACATATAGGTTATTGAGGGATTTTTAAGAAAAAGCTCGAAAAATTCGATTTTTTCCGAGCATTTTTTTTTCCAAATATTTAAAAGCAGAATCACTTTTGGAATGCCAAGCGCTCTTGTGCAAAGATAATATTTTTGGCGCCCTTGTGCGGTGCACAACTTGCACACCTGAACGCGGCGGCCTTTCGATTCTCATCATTTCCGATCGAATGCATTGCCATATGTTGTATATGAAAAATTTAACGGTTTTCAATATTATGTACTCATTAGGTCGATTTCAAAGATTTTAACATCAGTTAAGTTTTGGAAGTTTCTCTATCGATAAACGAAACGGAATTTAAAAATTTAAACCGTTTTCGAGAAATCGTAGGACATAACAGACAGACGCAGAGTAAAACGAATAATCTTACATGTTTTTCAACATACCGTATTATAAACTAGATTACATTATTTTAAAGATACTTAAATTATTAGATCTGCTCTTGGATATGCCGAAGTAAATTCAATAGATGATGAAAAGTATCTTCAATAAACAACTTTATCTCGTAACACGTTAAAACTCTAAACAGAATTTAAACTGATATTTTTAATTTCGCATATAAATTATTGCAAACTCAAAATAAAAATATTCCACGAAAAAATTATTTTTTGATAAAGTGAAATCATGATATTCGAGGGCAAAATTTCAAGGGTGATTCTTTGGGTTATTTTAAGAATCTTTTGTCCCTTGATGATTTTCGGAATGACGCTTTGTTTCCAAGACACAAGGCAAAAAAGGTTTTTCAACAAAAATAATACTGATATCTTTTTACAACATAAAACGGCTGTCTTTTTTCACTCGCACAAGGTTAGTGCAGATATTGAAAACACGATCAGTTTACCCTTTATATAATTTACACTATTCCCTTGGAAAATGTACACTCACAGCAATATGCGGTTCATATGACCCGCTTGTGAGAGTCCTATGATTCTTCCAATACGACCCGACACACATGTCAGTAAGAGTTGTTTGACCCGAAATTCCGAGTTGCCATTCTCGGGTCGATTGACTCGATTGTACAAGACTTAAGACTCATTCACGGAATGTTTACTATACGCGTATATACATATTTACACAAGCTTTGCATACATTTTTACATACATATTTTATACATTTTTACAGTTACTTACACATTAATATAGCCATATTTACACAAATTTATACACGTGTATACACATATTTACGCAAGTTAGTTTACACTATTATACACATGTATTTGCAAAAATTTATACATGTTTACACAAATTTACCCGCATGTATACACAATTTTACACACATGTATACACATATATAAACAAATCACTTAAGTTTATACCTGTCTATACACACACATTTACACGTGTTTACGCTTATGTACACTTCTGTACAGCTTATTTACATATATATGTACACAAATTTACACACGGGTATACAACTATTTACACAAATTTACACTTTTGTACACATCTGAGGCGGGTTCTTTATCTTAGATTTGCTAGCTGGCTGGTAGAGACACCCAATAATGACGTCATCGGATGGATAATCAAGAAGAAAATGATAGGCTGAAACAATGATATGACGTCATCACCTGGTGTCAATGTCAGCCGGCTGACGAAGCCGCTAAGATAAAGAACCCGCCTCAGTATAGCATAAGATAAAGGTCCCCCACTTTCGCCCCCTCCACTTTCGCCCCCGAAGTCCACTTTCGCCCCGGCGCCATTATATGGTAATTTTATCGCCAATATATTTTATCGAGGCCCTGAGGAGAGGCTAAGGCTATACGCAAGTAACTTGAATACAACATAGCCAGGGTTTCAAACTGTGATGGTACTTCAAGCAATGTTTTTCACGAATAATCACCCAATTGTTTTAAGTGGTTTTTAGTGGTAGGCGATTCCCTGAAAAATTGAATCGTTTAATAATCAATTAATTTTTATGCAATTTATTTTTGATAGTAACGATTAATCGATTCCTGGAATCGATTATTGTGAAAAATTGAATCTATTTTAAAAAATATTCAAATTAAATCTGTTTATTGTAATTTATTTCCATGGTTAAAAGAGTGGCAAAATAAACACATAGAAGAAGCCATTCATGATTTTTTTTTTAATAACAAACAAATCAGAAATATTATAACGATGTATTGTGAAGCAGATAAAAAAAGTTAGATTGATTGATTATTTGGTTATTAAACTTCAGTTTGCTGTCCTTGTGGGGTGGTACTTGTTCAAAAATTTGCTGGCCTATAATGAACAGGCTAACGACTACTGTGCAAACCATGGAATTTTAAATGAATGAAACATAAATGATTTAATAAATATTATATATTATGTGTTAATGTGCTTATGTTTTGTGTAATAATTATGATGCAAATTATACTAAAAATAACAACTATATTAAATTACTACTAAAATACCGGGAAAAATCAGGGAAATAATAATAAGATAAAAAAATAATAGAACCATCGATGTAATTGTTTTAGTGTACTGATGTATTGTATTGTAACAATCTGGTTTGTGATCCTATGGATTCATAATTAAAAATTAATAAGAAGAACGAAATATAGTTAACACATTTAAAAAAAAAAAAAAAATTAAAAAAAAATCATTTCGTTTTTTATTGTAAATGACGTCTTCATGCCGGGTCAATCATTAAATTATTATTATTATTAAAATTACATTAAGGATTAATAGCACAGCAACAAACATCAATAAGAAAACTAAACCGTATGCTTTTTTTTAACCTTTTATTAATATTTTATTTAAGGTTTGTTGTTGTTGGCCAATGCTGGGCAAAATCCGCCAGTGCAAAAGAAAAAGTACAGAGCCATTGAAACAAGACATCAAAATATTAGGAATCAATTCATCAATGGGACAAAAAGCCTCATTGAATATATTGATGCAGCGAGTAATTTGTTAAACATAACAGACGTTTAGGGAAAATGTGTTAATAAATCATCTTTTTCTTGTTTTTGAAAGATTGTTTGCGTTTTTTTTTTTATTTTCTAAACCCTATTATTTCTTTTAAAACAATTTAGATTTTAGGAAAGCTTTAATTTAAATCGTTCTTAATTAAAAGGAGAATTTCGTGGGTTAGGTTAGGTAAGTATTCTAAATAACCGAATTCTTAGTTTTCTATTTGACTTGTTAACCTCTCTGCAGGGTCTTTTTTTATGAAAGTGGGTCCTAAAAGTATTTTTGCAGGGGGCGAGTGTGGAAGGGGTGAAAGTGGAAGGGGCGATAGTGGACGGGGCCAAAGTGGAAGGGGCGAAAGTGGGGTAAACCATTTACACAACTTTATACACATTTACACACACACAGACGTACACAAAATTACGGATATTTACACAAGTTTACAGTTGCTAAATTATACAGTATACCGACCTGAATTTGTATTTTATCATCTTTATAGTCAAAATTCGCCAGCAGAAGACAGAACTTCAAGCTTGTAGACAGAAAAAAGGATTTTAATGATAAATCTGTTGCTAAATTCTAAAATAACGATCGCCGTGTTCATACAGTCGACAGCTCTTGAAGGATAGACAATAATAGGAAGAGAAACGACATCTTTTTAAAATTTTTAAGCATCATATTTTTTTAACAATATATTCAACTTATAATGTACAATGCAATAAATTCACCATCACTTAACACAATTGATTTGCACAAAAATCAAGGGAATATTTTTGTTGTAACCGTTACATCGTTTACATCATAAATCTACACTTAATCTTTTTACATTCCTTTGGGTAGGCTAAATGAAAACTGTCACGTATTGCTGAAGAGGAAGGCTCATATTAGTATCCTTGGCAATCTGAAATACAGAAAAAAGGAGGAGTTTTAGATCAATGATTTACACTCCCTACAATAATGGAAAGGGAAATAGTGACATTTTATTTTAGTTAACATCTTATTTGACCTCCGTGCTAAAATTAAGTCAGCCACCCTTCTTACTTTTTATAAGGTTTCGATACACAGTTTCGTGTGTTTAGATCCATTTTTGCTGCGAGAAAACTAGCCATGTTTTTAGCAGTCGTCAATAATGAATGCTGTTCAGCATTTCATATCAAAGCGAGTATATAAAAATTAATCGTAACAATAATGAATAAGAAAACGTATTAACAAATTTGCTTGAAACTATTAAATAAGTATAATTTACGTTAGAAAAAAGCCAGAAAAGTGTAGCTTACTTTAGATTCCTATTTTCGTTCAATTTTTCTTGAGCTAGTAAAATTTGAAGGAGCAAGACGAACAACATTGGAGAATTCTTATTCAACGTTGGATTTGGAGACAAACTGTTCTCGCACTCAGAGTTGAAGAGATTATCCCTGCTGATAGGTAGTATTTAGATAACTTGTCCCGTCCATAGTCATATTAAAGAGTAGTGTTAGTTCTAATAATTTTGTTATTAATCTTCTTACTAACACAAATAGCGAAATCGTCCAGTATCGCTATCCGCCATGTTTTCATAATTTGATTTCGTATCTCTACCCCGGAACTGATTCCCATTTCCTATGACTTGGCTCGTTAGGCCATGTTTGGCGCTGTTAGATGAGTCGGGGGTTCGTAAACACTTGAAGATGGGTCGTATAACTTATCTACGAAGTACTGTATTCTTATAATCGAGTCAGAAAGCTATAACCTAATAAAATGAGTCCTATGATCTGGAAATTGCTGTGAGTGTAGAAGATTTGAGAAATCGTATAGTTGATAGTTGTAATGCAATAAGAATCATTCCTGGTGTTTTTGAAATAGTTAGGCAATTAATAGAGGAGAAGATTGGATTCATGCATTCTAGTTGATGGTAGTCATTTTCAGCAGTTATCGTAGATTAAGAAGCTTTTCAAATAATTTATAGATAATAAAAGATCGTTTTGGTTGAAAAACCTTTATCGCCCTGTATCTTCGAAACAAAGCGGCATTCCGAAAAATCATCAAAATATTCTTAAAAATAACCCAAAGAATCACCTCTTGAATTTTTGTCATATGTTTAGTAAACACACTGTATATTTATTTGAAAATAATTTAAAATGCCTTAAGTCAGCCGTTACATTAATGCATTATTGTTAAATATCTAGAATTACGACCTGATATTAATAAAATTCTTTCAAATTTTATTCGTTTGAGTGATGATGATAATACTTTAACTCGACTTAATACGTCTACCAATAATTTTATTCTGTAGATTTTAGACGTAGAGAATAATTTTCAAAAAAAAAGGCTGATTAAAGAAGCAGTTTTTATCGAAGAAGATGAATGGCACATAGCAAAACCTTCATACAACCTGAATAAAAAATTAGGTCGCTTTGTTGTGTGCTTATATGTAAAGTTTCACGTGTGTCTTTTTCAATTTCTTGTATGACGAGCCACAGTTGGGTCTGAGGGTGAACCTAGAAGAGGACATAAACGTTAACCCAAGTTTTTATCTTGTTATTTAATTATTTTAATTTTGTGGGTTGACTATCATTTTATATTAATATGTGGATAATTGTATATCAACTGTGAATTTTTCTTTTTTTCTTCGTCAACGTTGGATTTTTGAATTCCTGGGAAAGTGTACGCTAAGTGTCTGGAGAAGAGAAGTCGGGAAATAGTCGACTTCAAACTGTCGGGGGAGCAATCTTTGAGAAATCCTGGGAGTATGCAAAAGAGGTCTGCGCTTGCTTTGTGGACCTCGAAAAAGCATATGACAGAATTCCTCGGGAGAAGCGTTGTAAGTGTTGCAAGAGTATGGAGTCGATGGGCAATTACTGGTTGCTATCATGTCTCTGTACGAAAGCTCTGAGATGTGGGTCCGAATAAATGGCATTAAGTCAAGGGTACGTACTGTAGCCCCTCTTTATAGACTGGATAGACAGGGTCAGCTGGGGCGATGAGCATTTTTGTGTGGGCGAGGATGGAGAGGTTGCTTGGTGGAGAAGTTGCTCTTTGCTGACGACCTAGTCCTCCTTGGGTTTTCTCGCACCAACCTTCAGCATGCACTAGACCGGTTTGCAGCAAAATGTGAAGAAGCTGGGATGAAGATCAATGTGGCTAAAGGTGCCAATACACATCCGACTTTGACGCGCACGGTTTTCATCCGACTTGAAGCGACACCAGAGTGCATGCGACTAGCAAATGTCAGATGATTTCTCGAAGAGAACAGCGTCAGATGACGTCGGGGGAGGGGAGGCACGGACTCGAGGTTTCAGAACAAGAATTTTCTGGAATAAGAATTACGGCTCGAGTTCGTGCTCACCCCCGCGGAAAAAGAATGAGAAAAGCGTGAGCGGAGAGGAAGGAAGAGTTCAAGTAAAGAAGAGAAGAGGGAGAGTGAAGATGAAAAGAAAAAAGAAAAGATTCAGGGGAGTTAAGAGGAGAGACTCGTGGCAATCGGTTGGTAGCCGCGACGGGATCGTGAGTGAGCGACTCGACAAGTCTTTAGACTGGATCGGGAATTTTACGCAGCCAGCGAGGAAGACGGCGTGTGTAGCTTCCGAGGCAAGAACGATTGAAATCGATGTGCCGAAGGCGGGCTGTGGAGTGGAAAATAGGTCCGTCGTGGATTCTTCGGAGCCGGCTAGCAACGTGGCAACGTTCTCCAACGTGTTCTCTTATCGAAACCGGTACTACCAAGGTAATAGAAGATTATTTGTTTTTAGTGTTACGCTTGGGGTTCCGAAGCAAATTTCGGCTAGTCGGATTAATTGGCTAGCGGTAATTTCTGTGGTCAATAACGGACAGCTGCGGGAATTATTCGTCGAAGCACGGGTTGTGCTCGAGGGCGAGCCGTTAACGGGCATTTTCCCTAGAGGAGTGCGAATGTATTTACAAGAAGGGCTAGGTGTCATATTGCCCGCGTCGAAGGAGCATTCTCTCGTTGTTCGACGGAAAAATTAAAGACTCAAGGAGTTGGCGACGGTCTTTAGCTACCGTTTATTTCGGTACGTTATTGCGTAGTGTTGGAACGGGGGCAGGAATTGCTTATTGAGTTACCCCGCTACGTGAGTTGGTTTTGCGTTGGAGTGTGCCTTCCAGCGGCTTATTGCATTATTGTAATATTGATAATTGTATAGTTATTATCGACTTTTGTTTAAGTTTGGATGATTTATTAGCGGCCAAGATAATAAGAAATAATTGCTTATTGCTAATTCATGTCTTTATTTATATTTCTCATTTTGCAAGTTGGATAGCGAGGTCGTTCTCGCCACCGTGGGACCGTATCCAGCTGGAGAGGTGCAAGCTGGATTCGTCTTTAGTTTTGGACGTCGGTGCAGCGGTCATCGGGACGGGACGTCCGGGTTCAACACAAGGAAGGACTTACCTGGCTTTTTCAATTGGATGGACGAACGTTGGGCGTGAAGGAGCGAGTGGGATCCTGCACGTTTTTCCACTGCGCTGGCTCTCAATTTCGTGCAGGCAGATTTGGATTCTGTTATGTTTAAATTATTCAACTTTTATGTTCTAATCAATATGACTGACGAATGATCAGTGTTTGTTCTAACCAAGAAGGTTAAATTGAATAAACAATTATTTTTATTTCGTAATTTAGTCTTGTTTGCATTCCCACCTAATTCACACGTGATAGCAAAACACACATTTCCAACTTCCGCGCGCACGACTTTCAACCGACAAGCATTTTAACTCAAATTGTGTCCGTGATAGCGCTGCAGTCACACATGAAACTGTATTCATTTCCGCCAAAATGGATTCGATTACGCGTCAAAAATACAATTTATTATTAATCCAACAAAGATTAATTTTAATCGTGATGCTAAATCGTGTATATTCTTTCCGTGATGCTAATCGTGTGGATGCTTCCCGTGATGCTAATCGTGTATATTCTCGCAACCTGATTGGTTATCGTGAACGACAAGTCGCGTGAAAGTCGGACAGAGCTGAAGTTTGAAAAACTAGTCGTACGACTCCTACGACTGGCCGTTTGAGACCGGAAGTAGTCGTTCCAGAGTCGCATGCGACAGCTAGTCGGATATCCATAGGTTGAGCTTCATCGAGTATCATAGTGTCTAATAGAAATAAAGAAAGGGTCAAGAGTAGATACGGTAGTATGATTTTAATACACCTAACGCGTTTCGGCATTACGCCATCATCGGAGGTTACAAAACTACGAGTTGATAAGCTGGCCCGGCCAGGTATTTATACAGTGCGGTCTTGTTACGGATCCGAATATTAGCTAGCAATGAGCTACGTAAATCCATTAACCGACAAAATAACCCAACATTCAATATTGCTAAAAATATCAGAACCAAGCTCGAAGAAAACGACGCCATCATTACCCAGGCTGACAAGGGCAAAGCCACTGTCATCATACACAAAGAGGATTATAACAATAAAGTCTACAAGTTCATAGAAGACAACCACTTCACCAAACTCAAAAAGGACCCGACAAAGACGTATGCCAACCAAACAAAAGCAACAATACAAAATCTAAAATCGGCCCGCATAAAAGAAATCGCTACAAAATCGATATCCCGAAATCCACAACCACCGAGGTTACGTGCTCAAGTCAAGATCCACAAGCCAGGTAATCCTATCCGTCCAATCGTCAATTGCCAAAAGGCCACCTTTTACTACATTGCCAAACAAACATCCGCATGGCTCGCCACTAATTACCCGCTAAACAACAAATACTCCGTCAAAAACAGCATTTCGCTACTTAACCAGTTAAAAACGCTACAAATCAATGCACATATGAGGCTCATATCACTTGATATCACCAACTTGTATACCAACATACCACTCGCCGAGACCATACAAATAATCCAACAAAACCTGGACAAGACAAGTAAGGACCCTAACGAATGCGCCGATATCATCTCGTTGCTCAAACTACTGCAGAGCCACAATTACTTCAGCTTTAACGACGAGTTCTTCACTATCCCCGAAGGAATCGCTATGGGATCACCAATAAGTGCCATAGCTTCAGAGGCCTTCCTGCAGCACATTGAAGAACCATTAATCGACAAACTAATTCAAGACTCTTTAATCATATTCTATAGACGATACGTCGACGATACTCTGATTATCTTCGACGAACAACGGGCCAGTGCCGACGACATTCTGAAAATCTTCAACAACTCACATAGTGCTATGACCTACACCATGGAATGCGAGAAGGACGAGACCATAAGCTTCCTCGATATCAACATACATAGATCCACACAAAGGTTAGATTTCTCAATATTTAGAAAACCTTCCACCGCCGCCAATATTATCCCATATACCTCCAACCACCCCGCCCAACACAAGACTGCAGCCATCAAACACAGTTTTAGAAGGGCACTCACCTATCCCATCAGCAATGACGCCAGAAAATATGAAATTGCCACCACATACCAACTTGCCCGCCTAAATGGATTCCCAGACAGGATAACAACATCAATATTCAACAAAGTCAAACGCACCATCAAACATCCACCAGAACGTACGGAACAACCCACGGACTTTGTCACATTGACCTACTTTGGGCCTGAAGCTTATAGACTCGCGAAAATATTCAGAGATGAAGGCTTCGGAACCTCGTTCAGGACGAGACATAACAACCAACGGTTATTCAACCCAAAGAAGATCAATACCGACAATGACATATACAAACAGGCAGGCGTCTACCAACTGTCATGCCCCGATTGCAATGCGGTCTACATAGGATCCACGGCTCGCTCCTTCTACACCAGGTTTAGAGAACATAGGTACTCATGGACCAAAGGCGATAATTCTTCCGCATACGCAACACACCTCATAAGGAGCAAACACAGGATGGTAGACATCGATAAATGCATGTCAATCATCTGGACCAGCCCAAACAAGAACAAAGCAAAAATCATATTACGAGAAGAAATGGAGATCAAGAAGCGAAGACAAACTGAAACGACGATACTACTCAACAATCAGATATATTTCGAACGCGAAGACATACTGCAGATACTCATAGACGCCGACGCACGAACAAAGAACAATACCGCACGCCGCCCAAACTAGCTCTCTATGAGGTCCGCGCATCAAGACAACTCTCATTTCCTTTCCATTATATTCCCATCCACTCACCGCCTTCACTTTGTATAAAGTTCCCCTATTGGTTATTGTAACAAGCGCGCACTGTATAAATACCTGGCCGGGCCAGCTTATCAGCTTTTGAGGAAACTCATAGTAAATTGGTGTCTGGCATTAAGGCTGATAACGTGCTAAAGATTCAGCATCATCAACTGAAATCGGAAAAAGTCCTCAAATACGTTATACGAAATGTAGACGTGACCTATGACCTTAACGATTTTAATGAAGACCTGAAAAAGGCCAACTACTTCCCTGAGAAAGTGATTAGGCTTAAAAAAGCCAAAGGATCAATTGATATGCCCATGATTCTGGTTCTGTTATCAAACACTGAACACAATAAGACACTTAAAAATGTGACCCGCATAGGGCCTTTAGCTGTCAGTGTTGAAATGTTTCGAGGTAATAAGAAACCTTTACAATGCTATAATTGTTTGCGATTTGGCCATGTATCTATGGGTTGCACGGAATCCCCCCGTTGTAACAAATGCGCTAAAGATCATCAGTCAAAAGACTGCCCAAATGTAAAAGGACAAGATCCCCCAAAATGTATTCGATGTAATGGACAACACACCTCCAGTTACACAAAATGTCCTAAATATCCGCAAGTCAGGAGAGTGCAAAGTGCTAAAGTGTCCCCGGAGATTTCCTATGCCTCAATGGTCTCCAAACAAGATAAGAGCATTAACGTGAATGATTTTCAAGAAATGTATAAACAAATTGGCAGTGTATGCAATTTGTTAAACGAACTGGGCAAGAAAATGCCACTGATGAGTGGAATACTTACGAATAAACACTGACAGTATGGCTGATCGATGTTATTCTATTACAAATCGAGGTAAACTTCGTTGCGTAATATGGAACGCCAGGGGGGTCTCCCGGAGGCGTATTGAGTTTTACAACTTCCTAACCCAATGGGATATAGACATAGCATTTCTATGTGAGACACACTTAAGGCCAGACCGCGACTTCAGGCTACCTGGTTACTGTGTCTATCGTAAAGACAGAATTCTTCCCACTACAGTAAAGTCCCCGTCAGGTGGGTCAGCAATTATTATTAAGAAAGGCATTCATCATCGGGAGGAACCAACCCGAGACTATATGGGAATGGAAGCTGCCTCTGCTATCATTACTGATGCCACACTGGGAGAAGTGAAACTAGTGGCTCTATATAATGCGCCCAAGCATAAATTCGATGCCAATGAGCTTGACGAGCTGTTTTCCGGGAATATTCCCGTTATTATGGCGGGAGACCTGAACGCTAAGCACTCGCACTGGAATTCAAGATGCCATAACCAAAACGGTGTCCTTTTGTATGGCTACGTGCAAAGGCAATCTGATATTATTGCAGTAGGCCCTGTGGATGATACATATTATTGTGATCATTCTCCTTCAAGCGATGTACTTGATATTGTGTTGTTGAAGGGCTTCTACAAATCATTCAGTATCTATACTGTCAATGATCTATCCTCAGACCATAAACCAGTTGCACTAAATTTTGATAACGTAAACATTGACCTCAAAGAAGAACTGAGGCTCAAACAAGACTGGAAATTTTTTAGAGAAATTCTCAAAAAAGATGACGACCCACTAAATAACGTACATAGTACGAGCGACATAGATACCAATGTGAAAAGGCTTACTGAACGTATAAATGCAGCTATTGACTCTAGTGCTTCGCCCTTAGAGTCGAAGCGAGCTGATCACCTTGATCTCACCCCAGAAATCAAACAATTAATTGAGCAAAGAAATAAGGTTAGAAGGCAGTGGTACCGAACTCGTGATTCATGGCTTAAGACCAAGTATAATAGGCTCACAAGAAGAGTTCACGAGGAGGTAAAAGCACTTCGTAATGCCAGATGGAATGATAAAGTTAAGAGTCTGTCGACCCACGATAACTCTATGTGGTGCATGGTTCGAGCCTTGCAAAACAAGAAAGCCATAAATATCCCACCTCTGTTAGCCCAAAATGGCAAATTCATCACGAATGATGATGATAAAGCGCAGCTTATTGCAAGCTCACTTTCAGAACAGTTTGTCACGCCTACTGATGGTCGGCAAATAGGACTTGATATGTCCGAGAAAGTAAAATCCTGCATAACTGGCTTCTATAGTATTCACGGCAATGAATTCCCAAAACATAGCATTGATGTAAATGAAGTCCTAAGCATCATTAAAAATTTAAAAACGAGAAAAGCTCCAGGTAAAGACTCTATTAAGAACAGTGCTTTGAAAAATTTACCTCCAAATACAATTCAAGATATTGCAAAAGTGATTAACGACTGCTGGAAGAACACTTACTTCCCGGATGCTTGGAAGCAATCAGTTGTCTTAAGCATTCCTAAGCCAGGACAAAATCCTGCAAATCCTGTTAGCTACAGGCCCATCAGCTTGTTACCATCAATTTCCAAAATCCTGGAAAAAACAATTCTCAAGAGATTCATTGAGCACTGTGATGCCAACGATCTCATCCGCGATGAACAATTTGGCTTTCGCTCAAACCATTCCTGCCAACTCCAAACATGGAGGCTCGCAGCGGATATCAATGAGCCCCTTAATCTCTCTATGTACTGTGGGGTCGTTTTTCTCGATGTACACAAAGCCTTCGACCAAGTCTGGCACGATGGTCTTATTTTTAAAATGATTATGGATGGATTTCCTCAAGACATAATTACTCTGATACACTCGTTTCTCTCCAACCGGTTCTTTCAGGCCAGAGTTGGAGATAGTCTATCTCCTATGTATGAAGTAAAAGCTGGTGTCCCACAGGGTTCAGTCCTGGGGCCAGTATTATTCAATTATTTTATGCGAGACTTCCCAAGTCCTTCTAAATGTAAGCTCTTTTTTTACGCAGATGACGCTGCTATACTGACCTGTGCTCGTCAACCAGCCGTAGTAGTCTCGCGGCTGCAGAAGGCTCTAAAGGAGTGTGAAAGCTGGTTTAGCAAGTGGAGGCTAAAATTGAATGTAGACAAATGCAAGGCGATGTTTGTCTCCAAGAAGAGAAAGAGATCATTAGATTCTCTAACACTATATGGCAAAAAACTGGACTGGGTTGAAACTTATAAATATCTTGGTGTTGTTATAGACTCTAAACTTACCTGGACTCCCCACGCAACTTATGCGTTGAATAAGGCCAGGAGAGCCAAGTTTAGCTTGATTGCTCTGCTAGGCCGGAATAGTGCTCTAAACATTGATAATAAACTCCTACTCTATAAGGTCATTGTTCGGACTATCTTGACCTATGGTATGCCCGTCTGGGCCACAATATGTAAAACTAGATGGAAAGAACTGCAAACGTTCCAAAACGTTACCCTTAGGACTATTGCGCAAAAAGATCGGAGAATTGTTCGCAATTCCTCCATTTATAATGTCTTCAACATGACTCATATTGGCAAATACGTTCAAGGGCTCATGGAATCCATGCTGCCCAATATAGAAAATCATAGCAACGAGCTAGTCTCGGGCATTTTAAAGCATCCTATGCATAGAAAGAGATATCGTGATCCAAGGCATATACTTGATATTAATTTTGAAGACATTGATAATGTCTTATTTCCAGATTACTGGACTTCATAGGTCGTATTTTATCTAATACTAGTGGTCTGCTTCTAGTCTAGACAGTCGTCAATCAAATTTTCCTCCACCAAGAGGAGGCAATTTTCTTTCATACTTTGGATGACCCTTGTGGGTACATCAGGCTTCTTTTCTAGCTCAGTGTATTTCCCTTGGAATATGATTATGAAGGGTGAGATTATGGAAGCTATGCTTCAAGTTCCACTTGAATACCGATACACTACACTGTTCGATTGTCGATTGTCGCTTATCAACTGATCATAACATAACAGATAAGAGGACATCGACTACTGCTGCTATCATATCGACTACTGCTGCTACTGCACGACGATTCTACCACTCGACGGACGACGACGTACCTATTGCAGTCTGGACAACTTTCAGTGCATCGGTGGACTTTCCAAGAAGACTAAAAAGGTAGGACTTTTTTAAGTCATTTAAACTGAGTCGTTTTGAGTAGGTGCGTCCTTCTAAGGACGGCAAAACCCAGCACCACACCTGCTTCATGATGACATCAGGCACTGTTAAGTATGCTGATGGTAAAGTGTTACCTTGTGACCTGGCCTACAAAGATGCGTGTAAGGATCCGAGATTTCTGGCATTTGACATTATCATAAACGGACAACTTGAGGCATTACGTGCGGAACTGAACAGTAAATATCTAGATTTAGAATCAAGGGTGGAAGCGCTGTCTAAAGATATTAGCAGTATAAATACAAATATTGTTAGTTTTAGAGAAGATGTAAAGCGTGCAAATCTAGAAACTAACAACGGCATTACCAACCTTACCAATGCTATCAAGGAATTTATGGGCTCTCCCATTACGTCCGTTTCACCCATGTTAGTAGATAATGCTATCCCTTCATACGAGTGTAAAGAAGGTCCTGCAGGTCTGGGCGAGGTCAGCGACAGTAGCTCCTCATCAAGAACAAGCACAAAGAGGAGGCTCGATAATGACTCTGTTGAGATTGATGGAGATGACTGGCGGACTGTACAGAATAAGAGGAACAAAGGAGGTGTCAGAATCGACAATATTAAGTCCACTTTTGATGTCAGCGCTAGTGCCTCTGTAGCCCTTCGTGCCAACAAAGCCAAGAACAGTTCTTCTCATACTAATGTCACCCGTGAAAAAGGAGCAGTATACATCCCACCAATCATCGTTCGTCACCATGGGAAGTCAATAAAGGAAATTTTAGAGGAGATCAAAAAGCATGTGCCTCTTGAAAAAATTACCGCCCACACAGGTCGAAAGGACACCATAAAGATCAAGTGTCACGACGAGGAAAGTCATAAAATTCTTGTGTCCGGAGTGAGAAGCAACGATGTGCTGAAGATCCAGCATCATCAACTTAAATCAGAAAAAACGCTCAAATACGTTGTCCGAAATGTTGATACAACATACGAGCTGGAAGATTTTTGCGAAGACCTTAGGAAAGCAAACTATTTTCCAGAAAAAGCAATCAGGCTGAAAAAAGCAAATGGTGCAATAGAGATGCCAATGGTTTTGGTCTTACTAGAAAATAATGAACACAATAAGTCTTTTTTGTGTTTGAAGCGTGTCGGTCCTCTAGCTGTCATTGTTGAGCTATTTAGAGGCAACAAGAGGCCCTTACAGTGCTATAACTGTTTACGATTTGGCCACGTGTCCCAAGGTTGTACCGAATCGCCTCGATGTAATAAGTGCGCTGGCGACCATCAGTCGAGGGATTGTACTAACATAAAAGGCAAAGACCCCCCAAAATGTATACGTTGTTCTGGTCAGCACACATCTAGCTACACCAAGTGTCCCAAATATCCACAAGTCAAGAGGATCAAAAGTGGTAGAGGGAAAGTCCTATGCTTCGGTCGTATCCAATCCTGCTGATACTAGTGATACACGTACGGTCGACCACAATCAATTGCGTGATATGTACAGGTTTCTGGGAAATTTGCTAAACCGCTACAAGGAAAGTGGAAAAACAGTGCCACAGACTGCCTCTCACGAATCTAGCAAATGACCATGGACAGACACCCATACAAGATCGTTAATCAAGGAAAACTCCGTTGCAATATTTGGAATGCGAGGGGAATCGCTCGCAAGCGCATCGAGTTTTACAATTTCCTTACAAATTGGAATGTCGATGTCGCCTTCGTGTGCGAGACGCACCTGAAATCAACTCAAGTCTTCACCTTACCTGGATACAGTGTTTATCGCAAGGATCGGCCACCGGGTAAAAATTCCAGCCACGCTTTTGGCGGAGCAGCGTTAATTGTAAAGGACGGCATTGATCATCGTGAGTCTGTCACACTAGACTTTGTGGGAATGGAAGCAGTCTCCGTGATTATAAACGATGTGGACGCAGGTGAAATCAAGTTTATCTGTTTATATAACCCACCTAAGCACAAGCTTGATCCTTGCGAACTTGACGAGCTACTGTCTGGGTCCATTCCGGTTGTTATTGGGGGCGACTTGAATGCCAAGCACCACGCGTGGAACTCCAAATGCCCCAATCAAAACGGCAATATATTATATGGATACACGTTAAACGAGATTGACACCTTCGTTGCTGGTCCCCTTGATGACACATACTACTGCGACCACTCTCCTGTTAGCGACGTGCTGGATATTGCAGTTTTTAAAGGTTTCCTCAAGCCCTATAATATGTTCACAGTTGACGACTTATCCTCTGACCACCGTCCAGTGATGCTTATTTTTGAAGGTCTAAACATCGATAAAAAGATTGTGCTCCGCTCTAAACAGGACTGGAAACTCTTTAGGGATATTCTTAGGGAAAATAGCATTCCTTACAAGGAGGTTATTGATAAGGAGGATATCAATATTAACATTAATGCAATCACCCGTGTTGTCAACGATGCCACTACTTCCAGTACCTCTACTATCGATCGTAAGCGTCCTGAACACCTCGACCTGCCTCCTTATATCAGGCGTCTTATTCTCGAAAGAAACTCTTACAGAAGATTATGGCAGCGTAAGCGACTTCCCTTCTTCAAGACCAAGTACAACCGGCTTTCTCGCAAGGTGCAGGAGGAGGTTAAAGCACTACGAAATCAAAGGTGGACCGATAAACTGAAATCCTTGACTGTCCAGGACAACTCTCTCTGGGGAACTGTGAGAGCCTTAAAGGGTAACAGACCAATTCAATTGCCGCCACTGCTTGCAGGCAATGGCAACGTTGTCACCAGCGACGGGGATAAGGCACAATTCATCGCTGATTCCCTGAAAAGTCAATTTACCACGCCTGGTGAGACAAACTTGGACAGCCTCCAAAACACTCAGATAGTTAACGATGGGTGTATCGCTTACCAGTACCTTCATCGTGTTCCCACCCCTACGGAAGTCATTAGTGCCCAAGAAATCAACAACGTCATCAAGCGACTTAAAACCAAGAAAGCAGCAGGTATTGATTCTATTACAAACAGTGCGCTCAAGAACTTGCCTTCTAATATTGTCTCGTTCATTACCAAAGCCATGAATGACTGCTGGAGACATGGTTATTTCCCCGACCAATGGAAAGAGTCCGTCATAGTTACCATACAAAAGCCTGGCCTAAACCCTGCTCTTGCTGTCAGCTACAGACCCATAAGCTTGCTACCTGTGCTGTCAAAAGTTTTCGAACGCATCATTCTGAAGAGGTTTGACGAATTCTGTGTAGCAAATAATCTCGTTCGTGATGAGCAATTTGGCTTTCGCCCAGGTCACTCCTGTCAACTTCAGATCTGGCGTTTTGTTGCAGATCTAAACACTCCGCTTAACTGTGCCAAGTACGGTGGTCTTGTCTTTTTGGATGTCCGTAAAGCTTTTGATCAGGTTTGGCACAATGGCCTCATATACAAGATGATTACTTGCGGTTTTTCGGACGAACTCATTACCTTGATTAGTTCCTTTCTGTCAAACAGGACATTTCGTGTCAAGGTTGGATGCTCCATGTCTAATCCTTGTGACGTCAATGCTGGTGTTCCGCAGGGTTCTGTCTTGGGCCCTGCACTGTTCAACTTTTTCATCCATGACTTCCCAACTTTTACTAATTGCAAGCTATATCTGTTCGCTGAAGACGCGGCCATCATGACTACTGACCGAAATCCCGCTCACGTCATATCACGGTTACAAAAGGCCTTACATCTGTGCGAGAAATGGTTTGCAAAGTGGAGACTCGACTTAAACGTTGACAAGTGCAAGGCGATGTTCATTACGAAGAAACTTCGAAAACCCCCGAACTCCCTCTTCCTTTCTGGTAAACAGCTCGAGTGGGTAAAAAATTATAAATACCTCGGTGTGGTGGTAGATGCCAGGCTAAATTGGGGAGACCACGTCTCCTATGCGATAAGTAGAGCCAAGAAGGCGAAGTTCAGTCTGGTTGCCCTTCTGGGACGTAACAGCGCTCTTGGAGTGGATACCAAACTTTTGCTTTACAAGATGGTTATACGAACCATTCTTCTTTATGGTATGCCTGCCTGGGGTACAATATGCAGATCCAGATGGAAGGATCTCCAAACCTTCCAAAACGTTACTCTGAGGACTATCGCCCAACTTGACAGGAGAGTCGCTACAAATATTTCTATTGCTGAAGATTTCCATATATCTCCAATTGGTAGCTATGTACAGGAGTCGCTGAAGAAGTTGCTTCCGAAGATCAAGGACCATCCAAATCCTCTGGTTGCAGATATTCTGGAACACCCGCTCACGTTTAGAAGTTTCCTCAGGCATCGCAGGCCTCGACACGTTCTGGACATCAATTTCGACGACATCCAAAAGGCCATCTTTCCCGAATACTGGATCTCATAGCTCCTCGTGCTCCTCGTCAATCAACAATCAACTCTATCGTCCTTATAGCAAAGGACCCCATCTTATCCTCTGGATGACTTAACTAGGTTTCATTTGGCTTCTTGCCTAATTCAGTGTACTTCCCCTGGTTACTTCTTGGATGAGTATGGCAGTGAAAGCGTTGCTTTCGGACCACTCGTCTCGTTTCCCCTGCACTGTTCGATTGTCGATTGTCGCTTATCAACTCGTAGTTTTGTAACCTCCGATGATGGCGTAATGCCGAAACGCGTTAGGTGTATTAAAATCATACTACCGTATCTACTCTTGACCCTTTCTTTATTTCTATTAGCTAGTCGGATGTAAACCGTGCATGTGTGTCTCCGCTTTAAGACTGAGGCTCTGGTCCTTTCAAGACAATCAGTCCCTGATCGCTTCTGATGCCCGAGTATGCGGGTTCGATCCCGGCCGAGGACGATGAGGATTTTTCAGGGGGAAATTCTGAGATCACACACTTCCTTCGGAAGGGAAGTAAAGCCGTTGGTCCCGTGTAGTCGTTTGCCGGTTGCACGTTAAAGAACCCTTGCGAGGCAAAATTTGCGGCCCCTATAACGCCGTCCTGAAATGACCATAGCAGTTGGAAAGGACGTTAATACCAAACAAACCAAACCAAACCTTTCAAGACAGCCTGCTTAGTGCGCTCTCCCCGTGTTAGGGGAGCCCCATTGAGACAGGTGGAGAAGTTCAAGTATCTCGGGATTGGATTCACGAGTGATGGGCGGCAGGAAAAAGAATTGGATGCTAGGATCGGTGCAGCAAGCTGTGTCAGACGTGAACTCTGGCGATCCGTGGTAACGAAACGCGAGCTGGGAAACAAAGCCAAGCTCTCCGTTTTCAAATCTATCTTTGTCCCCATTCTCACCTATGGTCATGAGTCTTGGGTAATGACCGAAGGAGTGCGATCGCGGGTACAAGCGGCCGAAATTCGATTTCTGAGAGGTGTGGCAGATATTACCCTACTAGATAGAGTGTACAGCAGCACAATAAGGGAGTCTTTAAGTGTTGAGCCGCTACTTCTCCACATTGAGAGATCTCAGATGCGCTGGTATGGCCACGTAATACGGATGCCGCAAACTGGTCTTCTTAGGCAGTTATTTTCCAAGCCGGTGGGTAAGAGACCAAGGAGTCGGCCTAGAGCCCGGTGGCTGGACTACATGGAGAATCTGAGTTCGAGTTGCTTGGGTATTACAGGAAGGACATGCGCCTGATGGCGGAAGATCGCGATCGCTGGAGATCCTCCATAGGGCTCCTGCCCCCGCGACCCTAACGGATAAGTAAGTAAGTAATTTTTTTACCAACGAACCAAAGTCAAGAAATTCGACATGCACAGACTCTAGAAAGAAAAGTAACTCCGAAAACACTATTCCACATAATAAATTTTAATGACTCATTAAAATTTATTATGTGGAATAGTGTTTTCGGAGTTATTTTTCTTTCTATAGTTTAGTTGTGTCCACAGTTTTTGGCTTGATTCCATTGTATGCACAGACTCCTCTCATTGAGACGAATATTTTTTTGTAAATGAATTGTTTGGGTCTGATTAATCCATTTTTGCATTATAAATTTTCTTTAATACCCTCTCCCAAATTTAATTTCATTTTAAATTTTATTGTAGTTTTATTTGGAATATATAATGAATTTGATATAAGTTTAAATTTAAAATGAAAGTAAATTATTGTAAATAAATTGTAATAAACTGTCATTTAAATAATTTTATTTTGTATTTACTTTTGTTGAGGTGATAAGAAAACAATACAATTTCAATTTTATTCACTGAGGTAATGTTGAGGAAAATATAGACGAAATTTTATTATTAAGACAAATCACGTGACTGCTTGATCAAATCAATTTCGTACTAATTTTGCAGTAACTAGAAATTTATACATGTATAATTCGATGACCAACTTTGGAGGGGTGATAAGGGGAATATGCTTTCTCTGCGCAAAAGTTAGCCTTTTGTAAAGAGGAGGGAGAGTTTACGTCTGGCGGCTGATGGGTGGCTTCCCTGTATCACCTACAATGCGTGATTACTGCCATAGCCTACATGATAAGCCTACATGGCTTCCCTGTATCTCTTATGTAGGCTATGTTACTGCCTGGAAGGTAACATTATGTGGATTCGGGTGACGATACTGTCAATACGCAAAGCAGAATCACGGGAATTTGCAATTACCTGTAGTGCTGTAATTGACCAGTCCTCACAAGGTATCCTACTGGCGTATTGTAGGCCTACTGTTGTCAGCTAACATACCCTGTAAAAAAGTACACTATCGAACAACAAACAATGGCTGAAAGGTTCATGTGGCCTGAGTAGTGATGTGCGATACCATAGCCTACATGATAAGAGATACCAATGTAGGCTATGGCAATACCAATGAAGCATCGATACTTCCGGTATCGAGTACTTTAATAAAATACTCGATATCAATATCGAGTACTCAATGAGAAAGTATCGATATTATCGAGTAAAAATGAATATTTATTTATATGGTAAAATGCATTTCTGAGAGGACGTCGAACCTATACTGGAGCACGTGGAGGCTAACATCACTCATTACAATTAGACCTCACTACTATTACTAGGAGGCTATCATCACGTGTCCGAGTCATTAGCTTTTTTTTTTTTTTTTTTTTTTATTTCCCGTGCGCCCATAGAGCGAGGCGTGAGCTCGACAGCTCGACCTCGTTAGGAGAAATAAAAACAAACGCTTCGAAAGATACTTCCCTAATCAGTAGGCAGCCACTGGAATAAAAGCGTTAAAATATTCAACAGATTCTGAATTAACGCTGAAAATCGAACATCTTCATTAGGTGACTCAAAGGTTTTTGCAGTATCGAGTATCGATGTGCAAAGTATCGATAATATCGACATTTGAGCCATATTACAATGTACGATACTTGAGTACTTGATACCGGCAAGTATCGAGTACTTTTTGGTATTGGTATCGGTATCGGCACGACACTAATACTTGATCATTTAATGAATTAAAGAGAAAGTGTCTCCCTTAATTCCAACCCCACGTCCACGCCCGTGGGAGACGGACAACGGCATAAAGTAAGGGAATGCCTGTAAGGGTGAGGTACAGCGGGGATTTTAGAACCCTGGCACCGTTACGGAAGCTGTGAAGGCCTTACGGGAACCCTGAAAAGTGACGGCTAACGGGGCTCTGGTAAAGCCAGCTTGGAGGCTTTAGGAGGTACTCCTCCACCAAGCTAGGCCGCAGCGGGCCAATCACCTGCTAGGCTGAATTAACAAAGATTTAAAGAAGGCAAAGAGATACTACAGGACGGATTACATCAATGACGAAATGGCGCGGACACGGTGCACTCAAGTATGCTACGTGGAATGTGAGAGGGTTAAATGGGAAAGAGGTGGAATTGGAGGAGGAAATGATTAAAAGTAAAATACCCCTAGTGGGAATAATTGAAACAAAGAAGAAAGGACAGGGATGTGAACTACTGCATAATGGATCGATGCTCATATACTCAGGAGTGCCCCATAACGAAAGAGCTAAAGCAGGAATCGCTTGCATGATAGATAGCGATCATAAACAACAGATTAGGGAGTGGTCCTTCATAAACGAAAGGATTATGACAATTACAATTGAAGAAGAAATAACAAAAGAAGAGATCATTCTCATTATTGTCTATGGACCAAATGAGGACGCGGAATTAGAGCTAAAAGATAACTTTTATGATACACTACAGAAAACCGTAGATGACTGTAAAAATCAAATAATAATAATGGGAGATCTGAATGCTAGAGTGGGGGATGAACCAACTGGATATGAAGAAGTAATGGGAGAATGGGGAGAACCCCATCGAAATAATAACGGGAAAAAACTGTTACTGTTCTGCTTAGGAAATGCCTTGGTCATTTTGAATACTAAATTTCCTCATAAAGACATACATAAATATACACGAGTAGAGCATACCAAAAGCGAAAAGTCAATAATAGATTACATAATAGTCAGGAGTAGTGAGCAGAAATATGTGAGAGACATCCGAGTTAAAAGAGGAGCGGAAATTGGAAGTGACCATCATTTATTAGTAATGACAAAGACAGTACAGAACAAACCTGACCATAAAAGACAGAAAAATATTCAAATCAGGCCAAAGAAAGAAAGCATATGTTCATATAAATTAAAAGAGAAAGACAACCAAAGGCTTTACAGAACAAAGATCGAAGAAAAATTGCGACAGTTTCCAAATTGGAAGGAAGAAAGAGATTTGGAAACAGCATGGGAAAATTTCAAGCATATGATATTGGAGGCAGCTAAAGATGTTTGCGGTAGTAAATGTATCGGAGGAAAGGACAGAAAGAAAAGTAGATGGTGGAATGATAAGGTTAAGGATGAAGTTGCTTTGAAGAAAGAAAAATGGAAACGATACATGGGAACTAAATTAACAGAGGACTATAATGCTTATAAAGAACAAAGAATAAAAACAAAACAAACAGTAAGAGAAGCTAAACAAAAGGCATGGGAAGAGTTTGGAAACTTCATGGAAGAAAGTGCTCAAGATAATCAAAAATTGTTCTATAGAGTGATGAAAAACATGAGGAAAGGAGAAAGTAAAGAATGTGCACTGAAATTTATTAAAGATAAGCAGGGTAAGATTTTGACTAAAGAAAAGGAGATTATGGAAAGATGGAAGGAATACTTCTCAGAACTCCTGCAGGATAATAGTACCAGAAACAGAGAAATAGAGGAGAAAGGGGATGAAGAGGAAGAGGGAGAAAATATAGGGGAAGGAGGGTCAGATGGAAGCTCTGGAGATCATCCAAAATTGGAAGAAGTACAGCAAGCTATACAAAAATTAAAGATGGGAAAAGCACCAGGAGAGGATGGAATAACCACCGAGATGGTGAAATATATGGGAAAAGACGGGGAACAGATGCTCCTTAGAGTTTTTCAGCTGGCATGGGAAGCTTGCAGAATACCAAAAGATTGGGAAATTTCTATCATAGTCCCAATATTTAAGAAGGGAGATAACAGAGAATGTGGGAACCATAGGGGAGTATCATTGCTAAGTATACCAGGGAAACTCTATAGTAGAATTCTGGAGAGGAGGCTGAGACAGCAGATGGAGACAAATTTCGAAGAAGCTCAGTGTGGGTTCCGTCCTAACAGGAGTACACAGGATGCCATATCTGTCTTGAGACAAATAGTGGATAAATCCATGGAGTACGGTAAGTAGTACATGCCTGCTTCATTGATTTAGAGAAGGCATTTGACCGGATTCCTTGGAAAGAAATATGGAAGGCTCTGAAGAGAAAGAAGGTCTCAGAACATCTGGTGAAATGCATTAAGAGCTTCTATGCTAATTGCCGGAACCGTATTCGAACTTGCAACTCGCAGTCTGCGGAGTTCATAACCACCGTTGGAGTAAGACAAGGCGATATTCTAAGTCCGCTGCTTTTTACAGCAGTGATGGATGAGGTCCTGAAGGACTGTCAGGGTTTCAAAAGATTTGTGTTAGGTTATTGGAAAATGAAACCAGTGATAGTGAACATCTTGGCATATGCAGATGATTTGGTTCTAGTTGCTGATTCGGCTTCAAAACTTCAGTATAACTTGAACCTCCTGATTATGGCTTTAAAGAAGAAAGGACTGACAATCAGTCTAAATAAAACTAAAACAATGGTCATCTCAAGAGAAAGGAAAGAACATCAGATAATGACCAGAGGACAAGTATTAGAGCAGGTGTCAAATATTAAATATCTAGGGGTAAATATAAACCAAGATGGGAATCTGACTAGTGAACTCGCTGCCCGTACAGGAAGTTCAGGAAAAATGTTTTATGCTATAAACCATAAGTTCCTTAAAAAGAGAGAAGTGACAGAAAAAACTAAGCTTGATGTCTATAGGTCCACTTATACTCCAATCTTGACTTATGCTAGCGAGACTTGGGCATTGACGAGTAAGACAGAAAGCCGAATTCAAACAGCAGAAATGAGATATCTCAGGACTGTGGCAGGGAAAACAAGGAGAGATAGAGTAAGAAACACCACGATCAGGTCATTACTAAAGGTGTAGCCACTGATAGAACGTATAAAACGTTCCCAATTGCAGTGGTTTGGACACGTTCAGAGAATGAATGAAGACAGATATCCGAGACAGGCGATGGAGGCAAAGGTAGAGGGAACGAGACCTCGAGGAAGAAGAAGAGCTACTTGGGTTGGGAAAGTGTTATTGGATACTTTCAGTGAATATAGAGGGCGCTGCTGATTTTGAAAAATGGCGGCGAAATTAGGACCCAATGATGTGAATAAAAGAACAATGTTCTTTTATTCACGTTGTTGTTGTTGATGATGTGGTAGTTGGGAGAGAATAAAAAAGAATAAAGACAAAAACAATTATTTCAAGATCATCAACTGAACACGAGGAACTTGCATAAGGCATTTTTGATTATTTCCAACACGCATCATTGGACCCACCTCACCATCCGTTTTTCATCAACATGCTTTGAATATTATACTGTGTGATATTTTTCTGTATGATGGTATATTTTTCAAGTGGTCGATTGACAAGCAGCTGCTAGGAATACCACTTGATTTCAACTTTCGTTTTAATACTGACATACATAAAAATTTTATTTCTTAGTTGGAAAGTTATTTGTTGATTAAATATGAAAAAGTAGATTCAAAATGAAAATTCTTCCTTATAATAAAGGACCTAATCGTTTGCTTATTAATGACCCACAAACAAAATAAAGTTATCAAAACTAATGCAGCTAACAAGGATAGTGATTTTGCCGTAAAATAACGTGCATGTAAACGTATTGTACGTGAAACAAACTTCAAAAAGCAAATTTTGAATATTTTATGGGATATAACAACTTGTACAGTTAATTTTATATCGATAAGTAAGGAATAGGATAAACATAACGAAATTATAGATAACTTCATTACAGTTTGCGATTGTTATATGTCACATGGTATTTGTTCTCATTTTACTAATTTAGTTTTTGTTAACATTTAAGTGTTAATATAATATATATTACCAACCAATTTTTACTTGTATTTTGTTATATTGTCGCACCCGCTGGGACCTAACTCGGCGGTCAGTGACCTACTGGTCCCAGCTGGGCGTAGTTGTATCTTAACTTTATTAAATAAATAAATAAATAAATAAATAAATAAATATTATTTAATTTTATTAGTAGTATATGTTAAAATATGTAAATATTTTCCATCTTTTACCCTATCATTGCTAATTTCTGCTTACAAGGTGGTGATGGAAAAAAATTGTGTTGATACTCATTGTATCTGTGGCTTTTTTCCCCATTGTAAGTTTGACTTCCAAACTTTTTCTAAAGGCTTTATTTTTGGGGGAAAAAATATAATGTTACTGCATGTAACATCGTTTTTGATTTTCAGCCTTAAACACGGCAGTATTTGTTACTTTTTCCTTTCATTACTTTAGCTGCAACAACGTGTTGAGCCTTATTTAAATTAAGGCGAATCCTACTTAGCTCCGTTCAGGTAAATGCCACAAGGGCGGCGCCACCAAAACTGAAAGTAGCGAAATAAGCGTTGTCTGTAAGCTATAGGCTCGCATGATAAAATGCTTTATGTTATTCGTCCATTTCATGCGGTGGCGTGGCTTACCTGTCTTAGTGGTTGAGGGCAAAGAAGCTCTTGAAACACTAGGGACAGGTTGTGGCATATTTTTCTAACGTGAGCCCCTGCCTAACCCACGAGGGCGGACCTTGGTAACCCAGGTGACGTCCGAGCCGGTATCAGGTGACGCACTAGCACTAATCATAGTTATAACCAATAAATGGGCGGTCCTGTTAGCCATCTCCATCATCAACAGGCCCTTGGCCGAAGTAATCAGCTCATCAGCCCTACTGGGTCATCTGGACCCTCAAGATTAATCTGAGTGTAGAGTAGATCAGACCTGTTAACCAGCGCCATCTCCCTAAGATGTTGCCCCGTTCGCACGACGCGGACGTAGGACCACACGAGGGTTATTATTATTATTATTATTTGTTGTTGTTTTTGTTATATTGGAAGAATCAACTCGGACTAATTCCGGAAACCAAATTCCAGAGGCGAATCAAGAGAAGACTTACGGTAACACAAATGGCTCAAATGCGTCGACAGCTTCTAAAAATTTTAAGATTAGACATTACAGTTTTTGCAACCGCCAGCCGAATATGAACTAATTCCCGCATCGAGCGCCTATCTCCATTATCCTTAGTATACTGGACGTACATGCACATAAATTGGAACAATTAACGGGCTCTGTAGTCTTCATAAACCGTCCAATTTTCGTGGAAATGGTTGGCATAAAAGCCAAGTTATTAGCCCATGTGTTGCGATCAAAATTTGAGGTCATCACATTCATCACATTTTAAAGTCATTTTCCTCAAAACGTAAGCTGTCTATTAAAAACTTCCAAGAATTTTTGTCTTATTTTGTCCTTAGAAAACGATCTTCCAAATAGCGTCCAATATTTAATCCACACAATCGTTCCCAGACATTGTGTTAGAGAATACAACACATAAATTACAAGACGTGGCAATTAAATATCCGGACAGAGGTCACTGCTGTAAACAAAAATTCAGACACGCATTATAGCGACGCAAGTGAACAAGTAACGTCGAGAAAAAATATGGAACAACGGCCTTGCATTAAATTCTGCCTAAAATTGGGTAAATTGGCTACGGAAACACACCAGATGTTGAAAACTGCTTACGGGAACGATGCACTATCCCGAACGCGTACATTCGAGGTGTTTGGTCGCTTTCGTGATGGCCGTGAAGACCTTTCAGATGACCCGCGCATAGAAGACCAGTTTCCGTCCAAACGTTAGAAACCACCGAGAAAGTCAGGAAACTCGTCACTGCTGATCGCCGAATCACAGTTCGTATGCTTGGGCTGCAACAAGTTGGGTTCTTCTTCACGATAATGCCCAGCTGCATACCGCCTTACGTGTGAAGCGATTTCTGGCTAAACACAACATCACAGAGCTCAACCACCCGCCCTGTTCTCCGGATTTCGCCCCTCCAGACTTTTTCCTGTTCCCAGAGATGAAAAACGCTATAAAAGGTACCCGATTTCAAGGCGTTTCCGATATTGAGAAAAATGTGACGTCGGAACTCAGAGGATTCCGTGGATTTTAAAAGCTGTTTTTCAAACTTATACGAACGCGCTCAAAAGTGTTGTGTGTCCGGCGGAGATTATTTTGAATCATATTAAACAGAATTTTAATTTGGACTTATCGTTTGTGAGTATTTGTATTAGTCCGTGTATTTAATTGCCATACCTTGTATATTTTGACAGAGCTTTGATTACTGATAAAACTATCCCTCATAACATACCGGACGTCAGACTCGCAGATATGAAAAACAAATTGATCTACATCAGTGGTTTGGGAACCGGGGCCCCCCTGATGCTCCAGAAAATTTTCCATGACCCCTTATTAAAAATAACACATCGGAAAACTCAACTATGGTTGGCTGCCGCGGCCCCCACTTTGGGAATCACTGATCTACATAATTGATATTTCCATCTCCAATGCACATAACTCACAAAAGACCTATACAGATAAAATCCTTAAGTATGTATATAGATCTTGCGTACGAAATAATACATCTTTGAGGTCTCAAGCTAGAACACATTGTTCCCATCGTTCTTTCTGCCACTTGGATTATTCCAAACTCATTACACAAAAGCCTGTCAACATTAAATATAAAATCACACTTATACAAAACCTTACACAATCCTAAACACTTGTCACATAGTAAGGAAGTTCCTACACCCAGACATTAACGCTCCCACCAAAAGGTGATTTTTTCCTTCTCTGCACTTGAGCTCCGCGGTTATGACGTTTCCAGAGGGGTACGTTCGAAAAATATACATTTTCTCACATAATCGCTTGTATAAGGCAAGGCGATAAAAGGGATTATATGGAAAATAATATGTATAGAGGATATGTTTATTAAGTAGCGGAAGAATGGAGCTACTTATTGTTTTCACAATGTTCGTCTGTCTATCCGTCCCCTTCATAATTTCCGCATTTTTTGAGGTAGAAGGTTGAAATTCAGACTGTAGCTTACTATGGGCATGTGCACCTTCACTATTTAGTTTGGTTTAGATAGGCTTACTGGGGTCGTAGTTTCGGGGGCGGAAATTAGAGGGGGAAAAAGGTCTACGCGTATTTATGCATATAAAGGAGTGAAACTCGGTATGCAGATTCCACTAAGCAAGATCAACATCACTGTAAAGTAAGGGCCAAATTGTCCCAATAGGGTCAGAATTGTGGGGGTGGTAATCACTTGGTCTTTACAACTTTATGGCAACATATAGGGTGCGATATATCATTTGATCGAAAATGATGAGAAAGGCAAGAAGACAAGGTTCGAGAAAATCAATTTTTGATTTAAAAAAATGGGGAGTTAAAAAGTGCAGATGAAGGAATAAAAAAATAGATGAACTCAGGGCTTCCGCTACTTTCCTATACCTTCCTCGGGAGGCTTAATTTCTTGTTTATATAGGGAATATTTTTTCTCCATGCATTTTAAATACATGTAGATTCCGAGGGAGAAATTGTGGAACATACTTTCTATGCGGTAGGTGCTTCTTCATTACCCAAGCTGACATTTATTACATTTATTTATTAGAACCCACATTGGAGTCTGGCCATAGATGTTTCCTAACCTGCATTCTCTGCTAAATACCAGCATAGCGTTTCCTCGTTAAGAAGACTGTAAACCAAAAATCTCGAGCACTGGTATTTTGTCCCGAGTCTTTGAAATAATTCAACAATGCAAGGAAGTTGAGAAAGTGGAAGGGACGAAATTAATTTTTTTATACTCTGTCAACGGAAGATATACTGGGCAAAGTAAAGTTAACAATATCTATAACAATTGAAATTGAAAATTTAATTGGACACACCTAGTTCATATTTCGTGGGTAGAGTATAATTTTGTATTTACTGATCCTCATTCTTCCAAAAACTTTTCAAAAAACGTTATGTGAGGCTTATAAAAAAATAAAATTTTGAGTTTTAGAAAATTCTTAAAGACTGGAAATGAGAACACAACTCGTGCGCATATACAGTTACTTCCAAAATTATTCACACCCTAACCAAATTAACGGAAAAGTGAATATTTGTTGACGAAAATCTGTATATTTTTAACATCATGAACACAATTTAGCACGTAAGAGATAAAAAGTACATGATAAGGTTTTAGTGGCTCTTATTTTATCATTGCAGATTGTTTGATATACAACTTGCTATATGTTATCATTAAAGCAGTTATAAAAATAAACATATTTCATGCTCAATTATTTTATTGTGACAATTATAAAAAAAAAATTATCTTTTGATTAAACTCGGAGAATAAAAATTCTTCAAACCCTCTACGTAATTGACAATTAATTAATTAAAAAATAGTAACTCCATTTTAATTAAAGGAAATAGAAAAAAAATAAAATAAATATTAAAACAATTGATAAAGGAAAGTCACCCAATGTGGAGAAATACATAATAAGGTCCTTTCACCTCTGTTTCGTCTGCTTCATCCAGATCTCTACAAGACATTCGTTTCATCTGGGTTCCGTCCCCTTTATAAATTCTATTTCTCCACATTGGGTGACTTTCCTTTATCAATTGTTTTAATATTTATTTTATTTTTTCTATTTCCTTTAATTAAAACGGACTTACTATTTTTAAATTAATTATACAATATTACAACTCCTACTCTTATATAATTGACAATTAATAATTGGTTGGACCGTCTTCCGCTAGTAATACTGCTCGTAAAAAATTAGCATAATTTTTAATCAGTTTTGCGCTTATTTCTGATGAAGCCTCTTGCCGTAATTCTTTGTAGATGGCTTCTAATTCGTTTATTCACCTTATTTTTCAACTCGTTCTACAGAACAAATTGTATAATGCCAAAAAACTGTGGACTAATATTGACAATAAAATTGGGTAAACGATGATACATTCGGCATTGCGTTAAGAACAAAATATTCGCTTTAGTGGACTTAATAAGTAAATCCATTTTGTGGATTTTTTTTCTTTTTTTTTTTATTCATTGGGATCCAATACGTCCATCCAGGGCCTGTATATCCAGAGGCCGACAGGTTGGGTCCCTGGATAGACCTGGATTGACGACTGCTGCATGATGGTCAATGGTCCCAGCAGCCGGGGAGGAGGGGGGTGATTGGTTTGGTTTGGTATTAACGTTCTTTACAACTGCCATGGTCATTTCAGGACGGCGTTATAGGGGCCGCAAATTTTGCCTCGCAAGGGTTCTTTAACGTGCAGCCGGCTAACGACTACACGGGACCAACGGCTTTACTTCCCTTCCGAAAGAAGTGCGTGATCTCAGGATTTTCCCCCTGAAAAAATCCTCGTCGTTCTCGGCCGGGGTCGAACCCGCGTCCTCGGGCATCAGAGGCGATCACGCAACCCCTGAGCCACCGAGGCCGATGGGGGGGGGGTGAAGATTGCGTATCACTGATGGTCATCCAGTGACTAGCTGCTCCTGATGTTGCTTAACTTCACAGAAGTTGTGTGTTTAGTGAAAGTCCACCAGGGCACGGCCTCCCCCTACAGATTTTCTATAGAAGGCCAGTTTAACATTTTAATTATGTTTTTCTGTAGCTTTTATGACGTTGATTTGGATGTATACTTTAGTTAACCCAACTACTAACAAGACGTACTTGTTTTGCAGAGGGTCTCACATGTTTCTTCAAAATAACCTGGTACTTTTGTGAATGCATGATAACGTTAGTTCTTATTATAGTTCTGCAGGTTCAGTACCAGTAGTAGCAAAACGTCCTCATAAGAGAATGGAGCCACCATTATGCTTCACAGTTGGGGCTTTTTTTTTAGCTTCGTTCTTTTGGCGCCAAACGTACCTCGTAGAATTATGACTACTTTTCGTTTTATCAGCCCACAATTTATACTTCCAATAGTAAGGTGACCAGATTTTCAAAAGGCAAAACCGGGACACTTTGCGATGACCGGAACCGGAAGTGAATGCATATGGTCATGTACCTGACGTTAGAAATGACCGGAAGTTACGTGTTTTGATTATCAAAATTCAACTGGAAGTAAGAAGTTAAAAAACAGTACAGTTTTTTTTAACAGAAAAACAGTAAAATACACAAACGAAAAACGTTTTCATGGAATTTTATTACATCTAGCTGAGTTTTTTCACTTTTCTAGATATTCTTCATGTGAGAAAATGCTCTTTCTGAGAAAAAACGGGACAACCCGGGACATTTTATTCAAATCCGGGACATTTTATTCAAATCCGGGACATTTTTTCAAGCCGGGACAAAGAGTCAAAAACCAGGACATCTGTCACCTCGTTCCATGCTTCTTTGGCTGGTTTGTAATCGTTGGATGGTTTTGCTGTTTAGTGTCCATGTTTCTGCACCATAAATAGGGCTGGTTGCACACCGTGACTAAAGACTTTCCATTCAGGCATAGGGGCATGTTACTTTTAGGATTAAACTATTTTTTTCCGGAATCGCTCCATTCTATTCTGACTCGTCTGTTGGTTTCGTTCATAATATTTCCATCCACAGTGATTTCTTCTCTGAAATACACGTAACTTTGTACTTCTTCTATAATTCAGTATTGTTGTTCTTGATTTCTTTCTTCGTTGCAAACTTGTTGAACATAACTTTTTCTTCCAATTCACTTTCAATCCCACTCGTAAATGGCTTTTACAAATTCTGGTGTCATTTCTTCTAGTTCATTCGGATTGCTGTTGATTGCTATTTCTATTACGTATTAATTAGTATACTATTATTATAATTACAAAAAAAATCTTTGCTCCCTCTCCCCTCCCAGTTTCCCGTCCCGATTTTATGAACTGAAAAAGCTTTTAACCTTATGTACAACTTGGTCCCGAATTCTTTCTTATAATAACTTCATGGCTTCACCTAGGGTTGCCACCTTTTTTTTAAAAAAAAAACTAATAATGAACATCAGTGTTTTTGGTCAATGGAAAAAAAGTATGTTTAAAGGAGAAAAAAAGAACATTTACTAATTTTTACCATTTAATTTTCCATACATACAAAGGTTGGCCAACATAATATGAACACCTTTGATTTTAGACGTTTTGTTTAATATCTAGAAAAATACTTAACGAATTATCCTGAAACTTCAGGGATGTAAAGAGCATGTTACACCTCATATGTTTCAGCGAAGTTTTGTCCCGAAGGCAAATAGGGGACAAAATTGAACAAAAAAAAAAATGTTTGGGATCACCCTGTAAAAAATAATGCTTGGAATGCGTTGTACCTGTAGCATAGATTATGAGGCTTCTTTTACTTATCTGTATTCATTCGTAAGTGAATAGAACGTATATTCATGGAGATATAAAGGTTTCTTAAAAAAAAAAAAAAAAAAAAAATCGAAATTTTTTCCTAAGTTTTCTTGTTTATAACGTGCAGGGTTTTCAACCCAATGCAATGCCATTTTCAGGAAACTTGACAAACTAGAGTAGAGACAACACCTTGCAATAAGAATACAAAGATATTAAATATCTGATAAAAAATGGGCATTTTTACTAAATAATGTTTAACTGCGAATGCGCAAGCGTTACCGAAATGTCTTTTGCACAATTTAATAGCCAAATGTATAGAGCTACTCTTATAAAAAGCCTAAGCAAATATCGTGAAAATTCAGAAAGATATCACCGATAGAATGAGTTAAATTTCAGTTGCTCTCAAAATTAAACAAAAACGAAAGTTTTCCCCAAAATTTTATTTTTAGATTGGATACCAGTATCAACTTCTCCTTACGCTGATATGAAGTCAATATGCCGTAGGCCCGCCTTTCGCTCTTATGACCCAAAACATTTAGAAAAAACTTACGAAAAAAGTTCGTACTGAAATAAAGGGACCAAGGGTGACACGGTAAAACTAATTTATTAGCCTGAGTCTGATGCGTTTCGGCAGTGCGCCATCATCGGATCGGAGGCAATAGTTTACAAACTTTGTAGTACAAAGGGAAAATTGGCAAGACATCGAAATATGATACACTGTCCACCAATCATGTGAGAAAGATACTTCAACACAGATTGGTGGATGAGTCGGAAATTGCGGACCTATTAGAGGGCGGTCGTGACATCATCCGGTTCGGTAAAACTGTCGAATTTGCTTATTAAATTAATGGCATCATCTCTCTCAAAATAGATCTGGTTGTTTAATACTTTGTCATGGTCGCTCGGAGATGCTCCTTGATTTCAATTTCTTCATGATCAGAATCTTCTCCTTCCCTTTTTCTTTCTTTAGGATGTCCATACATTTGTGAATATCGAGTAAACTGTGCGTCCCATAATCTTAAGTCCACCACCGATTCTGAACATATTTAACGGGAACATAATATAGAAATGCTTATCTCGAAACAATGAATTTAGGAACTATTTCAAAGCAAAATAAGCACACATTTATTTCAAAAAAGCCACACAATAAATTAACAAGTGAACATTAATATTGAAGGGTACTATTGGAGTGTCCCATAATCTTAAGTCCACCCCTCCAAAGTCTTGATGTAGCTCAGAGAATGCATTGAAATGTTTGCATATTTGTTAGAAAACACACTGCGGCCTTATCTCCGTATTCCATCAAAATGGCACTGTTAAGCCGCTGAATGAACATGAGAGAGGGCAAATTGAAGCACTCAAGAGTGAAGGATATTCTGGCCGCCAAATAACTAAGAAACTAAAGCGCTCTCACAATGTGGTCAACAATTATTTGAAGCTGGGAGTTATGTATGGAAAAACATAACTTTTTTCCGACGAAAAATAATTTAACCTAGACGGTCCAGATGGATTCCAATATTACTGGAGTGATATTCGAAAATCTCAGCAGCTATACTTCAAATGACAACAAGGTGGAGGAAGCGTCATGATATGGGCAGCTTTCTGTGGTTGTGTTGAGTCCCCTATTACAGGTCGAATGAAAGCAACAGATTATCAGAATATGCTACAGGATAACCTTCTGCCCATGATAGAAAAACTGAACAATTCTCAAGTAACATTTCAACAAGATAATGCACCTGTGCATACAGCTAAGGCAACCTTTGAATGGTTTCTCTCCCATTCTTGACTGGCCAGCTCTATCGTCGGATCTCAGTCCCATAGAGATTCTCTGGGGTTACCTAACGAGAGCCGTTTACAAAGAAGGGAAAAATATTCTTCTATTGCGGGCCTGAAAACTGCAATCATTAAGGAATGGGATAATATTCCTACAGAAATACTGGAAAATTTGGTGTCATCAATGCCAAAACGATTGTTTGATGTTGTTCTGAATAAAGGTGGCAGGATTGCTTATTAATATCGCATTTCTTTATGCATTTTGTAGGGGTGGATCTAAGATTATGGGACACTCCAATACTACCCTTCAATACTAATGTTCACTTGTTAATTTCATGTGTGGCATTTTTGAAATAAATGTGTTTATTAAGTACCGAAAGGGAGAAGTGTGGGGAAACGTGTCTGTCTGTCTGTTTGTAACTCTAACTCCTCCAAGGCTATGAAAGATTTTCAAAATCTGTTTTCGTCAGTCATTGAATATGGTCCATGGCACGAACCAATCACAAATATTATCTAAATCAGTTCAATAGCACGTGCACAAATGGTTACTTCACGACCCCACCTAGCAATTTTCAATTGCAAGATATATTAAGTAATATATCAAACAAATCCTAATGACGAGATAGAAGTGGATATTAATTACTATTTTCGCCAACTGATAAATAAGGTTCCCGGAATGAACCATTTTGAAAATGGTTGTAATCGAAACAATGTCACGTGCTCTAATGGTACCCTTACGACATCCTCAAAAATTTTCAGTGATAAGATGTGGCATGTAATATATCAAATAAATTGGAATGATTGAAATTGGTTTCAAGGAACCTGGTTTAGTGGAACCATTATCATTCATTGGAACTTTCAATGCTAAAATATGGCATGTAATATATCAAACAACTTGGAATGATGTGTCATGAATGAATATAACGTAAAATTAATGATAGTCGAAATTGGTTCAAAGGTACGTGGTTTAATGGTATCATTATGATCCATTAGAAACTTACAATGTTAATATAGGGCGGTTGAAAAATATGGTTCCGCGAATGGTTTAGTTTAGCCTTTCGGTACTTGGTTATGTCATTCCTTAATCGTTTATTTTGCTTTGAAATAGTTCCTGAATTCATCGTTTCGAGAAAAGCGTTCCTACATTATGTTCCCGTTAAATATGTTCAGAATCGGTGATGGACTTAAGATTATGGGACGCACTGTAATTAAACGTTGGGCGAAGGCGGATTTCCCGTCGTTGTTGATCCATGAACGTCGGTGTTCGTGAAAGCGTTCGTAAAATGAGCGAGTTGTGAAACCAATGTAATCTGGGCATGTGAGTTTATAGACAATGGAGCATTTGTACTGATCCGTGTCAGTATTTGATCGTTTTGGGTTGAAGAGTCTCTGGCTATTGTGAGTGGTCCGAAAGGAAATCCCGATACCCAGTGCTCTCAGAATAAGTTGGTAACCCGATACGTCGCAGGTCCGAGATAAGTAAACGAGGCATAATTTCGACTTTTTTTTAAAGAAACCTTTATATCTTCTTGAATATACGTGCTATTCTCATACAAATAAACACAGATAAGTAAAAGAAGCCTCATAATCATCGCTACAGATACAATGCATTTCAAGCATTATTAAGTAGCGGAAGAATGGAGCTACTTATTGTTTTCACAATGTCCGTCTGTCTGTCCGTCCGTCCCCTTCATAATTTCCTCAGTTTTTGAAGTAGAAGGTTTAAATTCGGAATGTAGCTTACTACGGGAATGTGCACCTTCATTATTTAGTTTGGTTTTGATTGGCCAACTGGGGTCGGAGTTTCGGGGGCGGAAATCAGAGGGGACCAAAAGGTATGCGTATTTATGCATATAAAGGAGTGAAATTCGATATGCAGATTCCTCTAAGCAAGTTCAACATTACTGTAAAGTTTGGGCCAAATTGTCCCAATAGGTCGGAGTTATGGGGGTGGCAGTCACTTGGTCATTAGAACTATGGGAACATATGGCATGTGATATATCATTCGATCGGAAATGATGAGAAACGAAAAAAGATAGAGCTCTTTTTCATTTTCTAAATACTACGTTCGAGAAAATCAAATTTTCGATTAAAAAAATGGGGGGGGGGGGGGTTAAAAAAGTGCAGATAAAAGGGTAAAAATAGATGACCTGAGAGCTTCCGCTACTTTCCTATACCTTCCTCGGGAGGATTAATTTCTTGCTTTTTACAGAGTGATCCCAATTGTTCAATTTGCTGCTGGTCTCCTATTTGCCTTTGGGACAAAACCTTCGCTGAAATATATGAGATATAACATGCTCTTTACATTCACGAAGTTTCAGGATAACTCGTCAACCTGACGGCGTCAAGTATTTTTCTAGATATTCGACAAAACGTCTAAAATCAAAGGTGTTCACATTATTTTGTCCAACCTGCCTGTATTTATTGTTGCTTTTGGCTACATTTAACAAGTTATTATTTTCAAACATATTTACAATATTTTTACAATCTTAATTAATGATTAAAAATATATAACGTTTTTTTAGCAATTTAATGGAAACTTTGTTTCTTTCTTCTTGCCACTCCATGTTTACAAAAGAGAAAACAAAAGCTGAAGTAGTGGAAACAATAGAAGAAATAATTTAAAATATATTTGAGCACCTCACTTTTTTGACAGTGGTTAAGTGTATGAAACACTTTTTGTAATTTATCTGTTTGAATACAACTGTTTCATTTTTCAGTAATGTTTGAGTAAAATCCATCAGTATCAATGTTCATTTTTCTTTGTAAACTGAAAAGTTCAATTAAGCTTACTAAATGGTCATATTTTATTGGGGGTTACAAATTTAAGATGCTTAGTGAAGTTAAGCAACAACAGGCACAGCTAGTCACTGGATGGGCGAACATCAGCGACACACGATCTTCACTCCTCGGCTGCGAATTTCCTTTTTTGCAACAAGAATAAGCAATATACATCAACAGCAACCAATAGAACGACGCTTTTCCGCGTGACGTTACCGCAAAGCATGTGCTTCCCGTTCGTTCACTTCGCTGCCTCGCACGCTCGCTACTCGAAAAACATTTAATTACATGTACTCACTTGAATAGGTATTAATCAAAATACATGTACTCACGTGAATAGGTATAATATTATCTATTTCTATTTTAGGTACCATGTATTTCGCTGATTGATGACTCCAAGAGCAGTCGAAATGCGCATACGGGTTATTAAACTTTAAGGTTGTCTTTTTTAAATTTATTCACAGTTAGTCGGTTTCTCCAAACATACTCACGTACTAAACTGCTTTTACAAGACATTTTGAAAGTAGACTTTAGAGAATCAGCTTAAGCTTAAAACAACAAGATATTTCATATTAAAAAAATTCAAATGAAAACATAGTTTCATCAGCTTGAGGTGGAAATTATGCATGAACAACATACTGTAATACAGGGCGAGTAAAAAGTTTGATACCCCCTGTGGGATAGTATTTTTTTTTTTAATTTTCATCAAGTTTAATAAAAAATATTTAGTAGAAGGCAGATTTTTAATGTGGGATTGTAAGCGAGGGTAGGACAAAAACCCCAGTCTTGTAATGCAATTTCAAAACGAGTGGAGATGCAACAAATCTTTTGCAGGCAACATATAGGGGGTTAGATAGGGGGTAAAGAATGATAGCACGGAATAACTAATACATGAGTACGTGAGTATGTATTAGTTATTCCGTGATGATAGTGTCAAATTTGACCTCGAATTTTGCACCTTGCAATTTGTAACAGTTACAGGTAGAGAAAATTTTTTCAATTGTACAGTTGTAAAGCTTAAAACACTGATTTTAACATAAAAATAAAAAAAAAGATTAAAAATAAACGCTACAGCTGGTTCGGTGGCCGAGAGCGTTAAGGCGCTAGTCTTGCCGCTCTCGCCGAGGGCATACATGCTTGTGTAAGGTACATATAATTTCCACCACTACCATGTGCACTGCCATCAAGAACTGAAAGGATAGGAATATGATAAACGTTTGGAGTTTGCAACTGGCTTCTGTGTTAGTTGAAGAAACTCATGGTTTTGTCAACCATGTTTTGTGGTCAGACGAGGCACAGTTTTCCCGAGATGAAGTAGTTACCAAACATAACCTTCATTACTGGACAGATGTGAACCTCCGATGGCTGCGAGATGCAATACATTAGCAGAACTGGAGAATGCATGTGTGGTGTGGACCCGAATAGCATCTTGGTGGGACCCGTTTTCTGCAATGGTTGCCTTACAGGAAGGAATAAGGTAAACAGAAAAGATTTTGCATGGCTTCGTCTCAGACTTTTAGACAACTTGTCTTTAGTGCAGTACCGCCACATGTGGTTCCAGCATGATTGGGCACCTAGATATTTTTCAGCCACTGCACGTCAACGACTGGGTTTATTTTTAATTTTTCTTTTTATTTGTTAAAATCAGTGTTTTGAGCTCTACAACTGTGCAATTGGAAATTTTTCTCTACCTGTGTAACGGTTACAAAGTTATAAATTGCAAGGTGCAAAATTCGAGGTCAAAGGTCATAATTGACACCACTATTGTTTAGTCTCTACCTAACTTCCTATATGTTGCCTGCAACAGATTTGTTTTGAAATTCTATCGGGGGTAACAGACTTTTGACTCACTCTGTACATTGATACATGTTTTTGTAAGGTACAGGTATCATTAAAAACTAAATCTTTGCTGTACATAACTGAAAATGATTTTAACTACACACAAAAACTTGAGAAAATAATAGGGCTTATACACTGAGTATACCGTTAAAATTTGATCGAATTTTAACAACAAGTTTCCAAGTTACGCGTTATACCGAGCATTCAATAGCGTAACGCGTGCTCACTTGTGAGTATTAACCAGCACGTCTTACGATGTTGACTGCGGAACCCGGAAACTACTCGTTAGAATTCGAACAAATTTTAACGGTATATACAGTTGTATGTTCGTTATTATTTCCCCAAATTTCATAGAACCTGAGTTATTAACTTGCTGATGTTGGTGGTGGCATTTTTATGTCTGTTCATATCTCAGTTATCGTTCAAATTCGGACCCATGTTCATAGGAATGTTTTTGCTCAGAATCATCCATACTACCTCCCCTAAACGTTTGTACGTCGAGTTTTGAATCATCCTGCATGATGATTTTCCAAAAAATTTTTAAATATTTAATTTTTAATTTATTTCAATTAAAAATTCTAATGCACTTTGAAATGTTCCCAGCAGCCTGAATCCAGAAAATTAGAGATAGCAAGATTTAAAACTAAATCTTTGCTGTACGTAACAATTTTTTGTCATAAATTTTACAATTCATACTTGTAGGTATTTTGTAGTTTGCAATTGTTTCTCATTTTTGTTTGCAACTTGCTATCACATTTCCATGTTTTATAAATAAGCATAATTTCAAATAGTTATTTTTGTAGATCTTGAGAGAGTGAATATTTAAGAAAATTTAAGAAATTCTCACACTTTGTATTTCATTTCAGTATAAAATAGTGTGCAGTTAAAAAACTTTTTTTTCAATAGTCAGTTACGGTCTATCAGTATTGTGTGATAGTTTCATCAGCTTGATGCGGGTTTTTCAAATGAATTTTTTTAACATGAAGTATCTTGTTTTTTTAAGCTTAACATGATTCTCTAAAATATGACTTTCAAAATATGACTGAGTATTTTGTATAAACAAATTTCGTTCTTCGAGTAGATGGCGTCTTTAGTGAGTCTTTAGCGAGCGGGCGAGGCAGCGAAGTGAACGAACGGGCAGCACATGCTTTGTGGTGACGTCACGCGGAGAAGCGTCGTTCTATTGGTTGCTCTTGAGGAATATTGTTGCAAAAAGGAAATTCACCTCCACTCCCGGCTGCTGCGAACATCATACAGCTGTTCAATCCAGGGACCGAACTCGTCGGACTCTGGCCATACAGGCCCTGGATGGACTTATTTGATTCCATTAAATAAATAAATATAGCCGATTTGTAATGGTGAAATCAAACCATTTTTCTAGAAAGCATAATGATTTTTCAAAAAAAATAATAATAATAAAATTTATATTCATTTTTTTCAGAAATACAGTACATGAAACTGGAGGAGTTTCTCAACAATCGCAAAAATAAAGTGTTTGTGCATACTTTATTGCGTTTCAAAAGATAAAGTAGATTAAAGTAATAATAAAGTACAATATTTAGATAATAAAGTACAATATTTTATATTAAAGTACAGATTACACCCCCTCCCCTTCATAAATTTTGTTTCAATGAATGGAATAAGTTTCATTGTATTTTCTTTGTAAAGGAACGCCATCTTCTAACAAAATCTTGCTACATCAAGACTTTCCTTTGCTCGACTCTATTTTAATCCTTAAAAAAAAGTATAACAAATTAAAATTATATGTTTTATTTTTGTCATTTTCATACGTGATCACCTGATACAAGAATTTAGGATTTGTAAAGTATTTTAGTTTTCCTTACCATATAAAATTGCGAAAGTTAAAGTGAATCGTAGAGCGTCTTAGAACAAGTGCACTTTGTTGACAACGACCATTCTCATTGGGCAGGATGGTTCGTTGAGGAGATTAGCAATTATAAAACACAATGTATACAAATGTGTATTGTTAAAATAAAGTTTAATTAAGCATATACATTTTTTTAAACAATCGATGAGCTTTGGGGCGAGCCTAATTGTGAATTTGCCTTTGATTTCTCGTCTATTGTCATACTGACTTCAATCATATGTTCTTGAGATCTGTTGCGGTGAAGTCGTCTGTTTCATGTATCGCTTATGAGCATCATCATTCTCTAGCGACTTTCTCCAGAAATTTAATTTCTTCTATATGGAAACAATCACAGTAAGCTTTTGATTAATGATATTAAAAGGAATACACGTTCTACTTATGTTTATTTGTGTGTTAATGATTTTGTTTTGTATTTGATTTTTTACGATTTTAGCAGAAAACATAATCGTACTTATATAGATATATATATATTTTTTTATTTACATACGAGTATGTTGATTTCCCTACTAACAGTAACCGTGGCAACTTTGTTCAATTTTTGTCAATTTATAATTTTTTTCTTCCTTTCTTTTTTTCTGGTCGCAAGATACTGTAACTGAACAGGATAACAGATTAAATTGTGATTAGCATTAAAGTTTGAAAAGATGTCACCAGCTGTTCTCCAAAAATTGTACAGGTGATTTAAAGTAGGAAACAAAGAACCAATAAAAAAACAATATTGATATATTTTAAATATTATTTATAATTTGGATTTAATGATATACCATATTTAGAATATTATCAATTATTTTGGGGATGAGGAAGTTCCTCTCTAACCTCTTCTGACTGAAAAAAAAAAAAAAATTGCAATGATTGGGATCTTTTCATCTTAGGAAAATCAAATATTTAAAGTATAATTGAGAATTTTGAAAAATAGTTGCCAAAATAAGATCTCCTGCACTTTAAAACTACTAATAACTGAATAAAATACAAAAGAATTAATGGAATTCCTGGCAACAATTTTTCATGCCAAACACATGATAACCATTGCAATTCCAGAATACATGTTTGAAAGCCTGTTGTACAAGGATGGACCCCCCAAAAAAAGAAAAAAAAAAGGTTACAAGGGTAATAAAAAATTATTTATTAACAATAGACAGAAAATACAAAAGGGAATTAAGAGGTACTTGCCGATCACTTTTCCACATAATCACCAAATCTATTTAGGCATTTATCTGAATGCAGGACCAACTTGTTTAACCTGGCTTGGTAGAAATCACATCCCTGTCCATTGAGCCAGTTCTCGGAAGATGTTTTCACATCAGTCTGAGTAGCAGAAAGTAGTGTTCCTTGCAAAGGGGGCTGTGGTCAAGTCAATTTAGCAAGGACAATACCCTACAGGGGGCTGAGGCTGTTACCAGGGGGGCCTTTGCCCCCAAGCCCCCTCCATCTTTCCACCACTGCTGAAGAGAACCTTGTTCCAGACAAGTGTTCTTTCAATTTTGGAAAAAGGAAATAGTCACTGGATGTTGAAGAACTCGGATGGCCCCCTCACTGTTGTAGTTTTACACATCCTTTCTCCCCAATTGAAAAGTGACACCATTTCGCTACATGTTATCTGCTCATTGCTTCTTCCACGATTTGACTGTGAATTTCTGGTGTAGACACATTCTTTGCCCATAAGAAACAAATCATGGCTCACACCTCCAAGTGAGACCACTTTTCTAAACGTCTTGTCATTTCAATCGCTCTAATGCATCTGCAAACTGCTGTAAAACAACTAGTGCCATCTGTCTC
>JAHWFO010036887.1:3270691-3313967 GCA_023313115.1 Rhysida immarginata
TTCTCTCCATAATAATTACTTTTCAAATACTGTTGCTTGTAACCTTTTTTTTTTTTTTTTTGGATCCATCCTCGTATATACAGGATGCCCCAAAGCCTACCTACCAAGTTGTGTTTACTAGGAAAAGTAAGCATGCACTGATCACAATGCATGTGAGCGAGAATTTATAAAACATGTTCGCTGTGTTTGCCATCAATGTCAATGATTTTGCACAATTGGATTGCAAAAGCCGCCATTGCCTTCGTGAGAACCTTTGTGGACAAGAGGTTTTTTGTTTATTATTACTTCTTAGAACATCTATTGGAATGGCCAAACTTTCATGATCGATATGTGTTGGCAGCTCGCCTGAGGTCTTGGGGCTCGTCTTGTAGACCTTGTTCTTCCATGACTTCTTAAAAAGAAATCTAGTGGATTTAGATTAAGTGAATACAGATGCAGTTGACACCACATCCATAGCGCTTGGGATAATCCAGTGCGATGATATTCTGTCTGAAATATTCATGTCCCGAAACCGCAGTTGTGCTATGGGGACGTGCACCACCCTGTATAAACCACTGATATGTTAGGTCAGACCAGCGGAACCCTTAAATGGCAAGAATGAACTGTTACTCAAGCACCTGTTTATAACTCTGTAATGACAAATTTCCTTCTAAAAAGACTGATCCACAAATCCCAACCAGGGTCAGCCTTTCAAACAATTACACATGCAAGGGGAGGCCACAATGTCCGTCCCACAGATTTTGATAGGCTTAAACATACAATAAAGTGGTTTAGGTCACTATGGCTGTATTTAAAAAATCGAGGTCACAGGTCCTGCTAACAGATTTATTTTAGACTTAGAGGAATTGCTATTAAAAAAAAAGTGAGCGTCAGCATTTTTTGAAGTGATGGCAAAAGGAAAACGTTTACATCTTCACACCAAAATTTAGATAATAAAGGAAGTAGAAGCTGGGAAGGAGGAAAAGTTACATATTGTGTTTGGTTATTAAAAACATTGAAAACTACATGATTGATTGTTTCTTCTTTGTCGGATATAAAGAAATTCGCTTTAAATAAAAGTTGGACGCCATTTTGATATTTTTAAGCGTCCAGGAAGATGCTAAATTTATTTCATGAATTTCTTGTCTGGTCAAGTTCGATTGTAAAATTCCCTATGATTGATATGATTTTTAACAGTTAATTGGCATAACATGTGATCTTCAACATCATAGCCAAGGTTTTTCGACGTAAAGCAGAGTGAAAGTGAAATTGCCAACAGCATGGCTTGTAAGAGGCCTGCAGTGACATCACCTTCTAAACTTCAGGCCTCACAACAGACGTTGAAAACGTCATCAACATCAGGCCCAAACAACAGCGCTCTTAGCAAAGGAGGTAATAAAAAAAATGATTTCTTCCTTCCTGAATTTTCATGCACTCAAAAACAACATAGTTCTAAAAATATTTTGCAAAATATAATTAAAATTGGAACTAATATATTTTTAAATAATAATATTAAGGGAAAATAACGATTCCTGCATTCATAAAATTATCTTTTGTTAGAGCGCTATTGTTTGGGCCTAATATTGATGACGTTTTCATCGTCTGTTGTGAGGCCTGTAGTTTAGAAGGTGATGGCAGTGATGACATACTTTTTAGTCGAGGAAAAGTTTCATCTGTTTCACCTTCAGTTACTAGTAAAAATTCAACGGGCATTGAAAGAGTAGAAGAAAATATTAATAATGAACATGGTGTTTTTCTTTGAAAGAGTACGCTAAATAATTACATCATTTACTGTCTTATTATGTCAGGGCTGCTAGCCCATTTCTCTTGGCCGGCCAGGTGGCCGAGAGGACTAGGGCGTAGGCTTTCTAGTACTCGAGTCCGCCTGGTCGTGGGTTCGAATCCCGCCGTGGGCATGGATGTTTGTGTTTGTCCCGGGCTGCGTACTGTTATAACTTGTGTAAAAGGCGCAAAATGACCTTAGTAGTCGACGCCAAGTTTCTAATAAACCAACCATTTCTCTTGTACCCTGATGAAGGTGGGATTAAATGCCGAAATTATAATGTTGTACTGCAAGAGGTCTCTTTTCATTTTGTCTTTTTAAACACAGTACAGAGAACAACATCCTCACAGATTTGTAGGAAGGGCTTAGACCACCCTGTATATTTCTTACTGCTCCTACTAGATGGGACATTTTGAGCACAGGTTGCATGTTACCATGCAATAAAGCAGCCCGTGTTACCTGCACCGTTCAACACTTTAATGAGTCGCATGCAGCTAATAGAATTCACCGCTGACAATGTACTGCGGACATTCTTGGGGGCTATTTTGAGGGCTGTTATTAGTATTGAGCATTACTGCATTCATTGTTCACTCGATTTCTTTATTAAATGACGATTCTCTTATAGCATGAATTTTCATTGTCCCCTGAAGTTCTTTCCCGACTCAGATCAATTTAGTAGCGACAGCCAGAACCATATGCAAAAGGCTTTCAAACGCATGTTTTGGAATTGCAGTGTTATCAAATGCTTGGCAGGAAAAAAAAAAATAGTTGCCATGAATTCCATAGCAACCCATGTATAAATGGTAGTATTAATTTTAAAAATTTAATAATGGACAGTCAATTTAAGTAAATTCCTAAATCTGCTTGTTACTTGTGTTTGCACTGGTTTGTATGAGTATTTAGTTTGCCAAAAATTTATTGTTTGAAAATTTGTAAGGTAGGTTTCAAAAGTATAGTGTGAATTTCAGCCTGCACCATTGTATGTTCCGCATTTTGAAAATTACCAGTTTTTAATTTATTCTACATCTAGTCACGAATATGTAAACGAAGTTTAACTTCATGTAAGCTTAGCTTGATGAAGGAATCAGTGTTGCACCAGTTGATTCATCATATTACTAGAGTGGAGAGGATGTTCACATATCTAGGCCAATGTCTATGAGTAACACAGAATAACGTATTGCCAAAAAATTAGCAATTTCCAGTCAAAGCTTGAGAATGGCTAACCTTTTCAGTTTGGAAATCTTATCACCCTATAGTACCTGGTAATAGTAAACTGTTTAATTCAATAGGTGGAAGATAAAACAGTTGGCAATCAAACGTTGGTTAACATTTCAGATAATTAAGGTTCTGTGTTAATTATTCAGTCGAGTCACATTAATATGACCACCTTCTAGTTGTGATGTCAGTGCTAAATAACCAATCGCAAAAGGTACTAAATAAATGAGGCAATAAATGATGTATCATCAGCAGATTGGATTGGTATATACAGTATGTTGTAGGCATTCAAAAAACATTTCAGTTTTTGCAATGCAGAAATGGAGTGATTTAGCAGATGTACAAAAATGAATGATTATTGGCTTTCAGGTCAAGGGTGGCAGCATTTCAGAAACTGGAGCATTTGTGAACTATTTGTTTGCTGCTGTGGTAAGCATGGGAAAATGGCACTAGAAAATAAGCAACATGGAAATTAAGCCATAGATGAAATGGTAGAAGGGTCTGGAATTTGCACGGCAGTATCAACACTGGACATCCACTGATTGTCAAAAGGTTGCCTTCACAAATGAATCTGGTTTCTTGCTCCATTGGATAGATGGACATTGGTGCATCACAGAAACACCAGAAAACAAACACCCTTCAACCATTTGTGGATGGCAACAAGCTGGCGGAGGCAGCGTTATGGTCTGGGGAATGTTTTCATAGCATTCTCTGGGTGCACTCATCATTGTGAATGGGAACATGAATCGATTTAAGTATGTATCGATCCTTGCTGACCATATACACCACACATAGATTGTGTTTTTCCAGCATCTTCTGGTATGATGGCATCTTTCGGCATGATAATGTGACATGTCATATTGTCTGTGAGTGGTTAGAAAAACACAAGGAAGACTTTATTGTACTTCTCTGGCCCCCAAATTCCCCATACTTAAAAAATCGAGCATCTATTGGATCAGCTTGATCTTGTTATTCGCTCCATGGATACTCCACTCAAACCCTCCAATAGCTCGATATCCCTGTGAACACTTTCCAGCACCTCATTTATCTTTCTCCTAGTCCGTTTAGCTGCATATGAGTTGCACATTATGGTTATTCCGGATATTAACAGGTGTTTACATTAATGTTTACCAGCTGAGAGAGAGCTGAGGTGCATCCTTCTAGGTTGTTAAGTTTGTCAGATCACAAGTTTGCATAATCACAAATTCATACCATGTGTTTCAAAAGTTCCCGAACTGCCCCTTCTGTATGTAGGGAAAGCCTAACCTATGACAGCAGGAATAATGTTCAGCCAACCACTAAAATAAACCATATGCTGAAATAAATTACATAAAATCACTTTTACATAGCGGCAAAGTTTCTCAAATGTGTTTATTTTATTTTTACATTCCCAAAGGAAACTGTACATGTAGCTACACCATTTGCTCAAAGTGTTCACCGTTCACCTCTTGGCAATACGCTAGACGGTGCTCAAATGCACTACAGGCATTGATTAGGATTACCTGCCTAATTCTTTCCTTCAGTTCATTAATGCTTGCAGGGCGTGTCTCGAAGACTCTGTGCTTAACATAGCCCCATAAGAAAAAGTCAAGCGGGGGAAGATCCAGGGATCGAGGCGGCCATTCAGTGCTCCCCCTTCTGCCAATCCAGCGATCAGATTTACTTTCTGAGGATGCTAGGTGTACCCTTCATCCATCCATTGTGGATTGCAGTCTGACCAGTAACAGAAGTTGTGGTGATTTACCTCCCCATGCAAAGTGAACGTGCATTCGTCGGTGAAGCAAATACAATGGGATAGCATAGCATCTGCATGGCATCTGTTCATCATTATCTCGCAAAATTGCACTCGACGATCCTCCTCACCATCTGTCATTTCTTGATGAAATTGCATCTTGAACGGGTGGAACTTCAAACCATGCAAGATGCACCACACCGATGAGTGGCTGATTCGAAGGGCGTGTGCAACAGCACGTGTCGATTGTACATCACAAGCCCCAATTGTTGCTATAACGGCTGCAGTTTGTTGCGGACCTGTCCCTGTACGTGGTCAACCTTACCGTTGTCTTTCCCCAACATTTCCTGTCTCTCGAAATCGTTTCATCAGAGTCGAAAGAGTACTTATTGAAGGCTTTGGGCAGTCAGGATTTTGGGCATGGAATTTGTCAGCGGCATTGTGCAACATCAAATCCCCTCTCATGCAAAGGAGAAACCATCTCTGCTCGTTCTTGCATACTGTATTTCATTTGTTTGTTTTCATGCAATAAACGCTTTTTAAACTGTTACTGAATCAGTATAAGCTTACTACTGTAGGTTTTATAAATAAAACTTCTATTTTTTACTTTAACCTTTTATTTCACTCTATTTGCTTATTTGCATTTATGTAAAATAAATACCGGGATTCGTAATGACTGGGAGCATCCATTAATTGAAAAAAAAGAGTTGAGAGACAGTGGCTCTTGTCTACCAGCCCTTCAGCATACCTGCACAACAGTATGTTATGCAGGGGAAGTCATCTCCTGCGTTTGGGAACTTTTGAAACATACTGTAGAAACTGTGAGGTGCATCTTTCTTTTTTTATGTGGCTTGTTTTCTAGAGGCTAATGGCCCAAATTTGTCAGCGAACAAGAGACTGCAATAATTCCATACCATAGGCTTTCAAATTATAAGAAATTTCTTTTTGATTCAACCAGAATTCTCTCCATTTTGGAGGCTTATTTGGGTTTGGTTTGTAAAAAGGGACTGTAAACTTTGAGTGAAACATTGTTTTGGCTGATTGACTTCTTTTATTAGGGACATTAATCAAGGTTTTTTTGCCTGTGATAACAGACCTAGTTATTTTCCTGTAACTCAATTTTCAAGAATCTGGACTCTGATGGTACAAATGGTCTAAATAGTCCACAGAAAATATTTGCTATGGACTAAGAAAAGAATAAATTCATCATTATTTTTAATGCATAAATGCATAAATTTTATCAAGACACACAAACTCACAAATAAAGTAATGCATTAAATATTAACTGACAAGCCAAACAGTTGATGTGAGTGTTTGAATGAGCAGGGCTGGCATTTATGAAGGAAACTTTACCAAACAAAATTTCTCAATGGAAATAGTTAAAGTGTGAACCTATTTGCTTCTTGCAAGCTTCAAGACTGCCATCTGACAAGAGAATTGCGAAACTATATTCGGAGTTGCACCTGCTATCAGTGCTCTCTGTGCACACGAATGGTTGTTTAGAATGGAGTTATTTCAATCAGATATGGATTTCAATTTAATTAACAATCATATAGGGTGAAAACATTCTGAAAAGTATCTGCATATTCTTTATCTATTACAAATAGATCAATGATTCCTCTTGTTGTTGTTTTTTTTGTTTTTTTTTTCTGTTTTTGTACAGCTTATGTTGTTCACCCATCAAATTTGGATAGCTGGCCCAGTGGCCGAGAGGGCTGGGGAGTGGCCTTTCCAGCTCTCGAATCCCACCGTGGGTATCGATGTTTGTGTTTGCCCCCGAATGCGTAAAAAAAAATAATCATGTTGAGTTCTCAGATTGTGTAGATATTAGTCATGTGAAAGGGTGCAAAATGACAGTGTCCATAAAACCTAATGAAACAAACAAACAATTTTGGATTACAGTTTTCCACATAGGTTGGTTTGCTCGGTTTTCTATACACAGCCATTAATAAAATGTTGGTTATAAACTTTAAACCATTGTGTCGGATTCCAGTCACTTTAATCCTTACTGAAAAATGCAAACAAAAAATTGAAACACTTACATTGATAATAATATCGTTGAACCATTCTACATTTGGCTAACTAGCTAGCGAGCAATAAACAGCTTTAACTAATTAAGACTGAAATTTTAAAATATTAGCTATGAAGGTTTAATTTTTTCTGTACATTGCAGTCATCCGTTTTTGTCTCTGATGTGGGAAACAAATCGCTGACAGAAAAGGAAAAAAAAATGTGTTCTTTCTGAAATAAATCCAAAAAGTTGGTATTTCCTAATATATTGGATCCCCAAACAGTATTGTATAAGGATATGAGATCATTTCTTAAAGTATTAGTACTCGTAAATGATGTCTTCAGTCAGGAGTGTTTGCTTCGTTTTGCTTTCTCCAAAAATACTTTCTCTAAACTGCCACTTCGTGATGTAACAGTTGCACTTGCAAGAGGTGAATAACCAAAGGTAACACAAAAAGATATCATTGCTTTGCTTACCACGTTTGCAATATTATTATTTTGTGACCAGTAAGATAGGAAATCTACAAAAATGTTAAGCTTGTTTTGAGTCATAAAATTAAATAGAACACATACCACTGCACCAATTTCGACCATCTTTGAAATCCCGTGATACCTTTCAATTTCAATTTTTCATTATTCATTACATTCGTTCATGACACGTGGATGCAAGTTGTTTGATGTATTGCATGAAATAGCATTGAAAATTTCCAATTTTGCACTTCTATAGAGGGAATTGGCACACTTTTATAAAGAAAATACAGATTTTGTGTTATGTTCTTCATTTCTGAAAGATTTTTCAAAATTGAAGTTTGAAATTTTGTGGCAGCTCAACAGTCCACCATAAATCCAATGCCTGCTTCTTGTAAACTAGCATAATTATTTCATGATGTTTGGGATGTTATTCACACTGGATCCAGTGAGCCTCAGTTTGGCTAATACTGTAATAGATACCTTGTGCTTGCATAATTCCTGAGCGACAACTTCCTTCTGTCCAACATGATGTCCAGTTCAAACATTTTATTCGGCCAAACTGTTTTTTATTTTAGTTTAATGAGTTTCTTTATTCCTTTTTTTTTCTTTCTTCTTCTTCATCTTTGGCATTTTTCACCCTGCATTGCATAACCGTTCAGTTTAATTACAGCTTTAATGCGCTTGGGCATTGATTGTACGTATCTTTAGATAGTCCTTATCTGTCTCCAACCATGCTGCATACAATTTATTCCACAGGTCAGCAATGTTATTCGGAGGGCGATTCTTCTGCTTAACACGTAGCTCCACGTGGTCCCACAAATTCTCTATTGGGTTCAGATATGGTGATTTGGCGGGCTAATCGAGGTATTGCACAGTCTGATCATGCTTGTTGAACAACTCCTCCATGGACCTAGCTCTGTGAACTCTACAGTTATCATCTTGATGGTAAACATCGTTCAGGTCATAGACATCCTTGACGTGATCCACAAAAGACAGCAGTTGTCCATCCAGAATGTCATGTATAGTGATGCTTGTTAAGCCTGGTGCTAATTTCAATGAGAGATACCCTGTTCATTGTACTGAAAACTTACCCAAAGCATCATACAGCCACCATCTACTTGCACACATTGGGCACAATCATGGTACAAGGCTTCTTTGCTTGTTCTGAATCTAGCATCATTTGAATAAAGAAAACTTTTTGACCAAATCTCGTGTTTCCAGTCAGCTACAGTCCGGTTCTGATATCACTTGCATCACTGTATATGGGCTTTTTTGTGAGCTGGAGTGAGCATCAGATGCTTGCGAGGTAACCGGCTTCAGATGCCCATTTTATGCAGTTGCCTTCTTAAGGTTCTTTCACAAACTTGTCTATGCAGACCAGTATTGACCAGTATGCGGTTGGCTCTGACCAGGCACGATATTTGTCTTTGGTCCCGTTCAGTTAACACTGAATTCCGACCACAGTTTCGAAAGTTGTTGCCATCTGATGTGCCTGTGGACCATTTCTTGAACTCGTGGATGATGCTGCACCTTGATATTCAGGTAAAGGCAGCTACTTCTTGCATAGGATGTCCTTTTGCCTGCTCAATTGCTATGACCCCTTTTTGCCGCTGAGGTGTTTCTGGCTTATGACCCATTTTTCACAACAAGTTTGACACACAATAATACAAACGGTTGTTAAAGGGCAACTGACATCGAAATTTTCGATTCTATAAGATTAAGTGAATAATTAAATAAAACTGCATAATTGCAAAATGTATAATTTAATTTCGAAAACTTTTATTATTTATTTAATAAAATGAACAAATATTCGCTATATACTGAAGGCCACAAAAAACATCTTGAACTATAGGGGGGGGGGGGGGGGTTGATGACGTCATATGAGCGAAATGAGTCTCCAGTCCTGCAGTCATTACCGCTAAACCCACATACATTCAACCGAGGTCAATCTGAGTTCAACACAAAAAAAAGTTCTCGAGAAAAATGTTTCAGCCTTGCAGTCTCTATGATCCCTTTCTTGTCACTAAATACGAGGGGCGATTGATAAATAAGGTCTCCATGGCTGTAACTTTTTTATTTGTTAATCGATTTTCAAAATTCTTTTTGTATCTTATACTCACATTTGTCCTCTATGTAATGCACTATTCACTTTTCGACATAGTCCCCATCCCTTTCCACGCTTTGCACCAACGCGTGACTAGTTGGGTGAACCCGTCGGAGGGGAATTCCGGAGTTGTTGTCGACACCAGGATTGAATGGCAGTTTTGGACCCTCTTCTGGAGTACGATAACGTCCGCCCGCGCACGAGTCACCACACAGCAGAGGTGTTGCAGCGCCTACAGTTCAAAGATGAAAAATTGCAGTTCAAAAATGAAAGACTTTACACATTGCGACTTTCACCACTTCCCAAAGAAGAAAGAGTCCCTTAAGGGACATGAGTTGGTTCTGATGGCGAGGTAAACGCTGCCATTCAATCCTGGTGTCAACAACAACTCCGGAATTCCTCTCCGACGGGTTCACCCAACTAGTCACGCGTTGGCGCAATGCTTGGAAAGGAATGGGGACTATGTCGAAAAGTGAACAGTGCATTACATAGAGAACAAATGTGAGTATAAGATACAAAAAGAATTTTGAAAATCGGTTAACAATTAAAAAATTTACAGCCATGGAGACCTTATTTATCAATCGCCCTTCGTAGTTTCCCAAAACAGAGTAACATGAAATTCTGTGGGAGCACGCGCAATGTCAACGGCAACTATAAAGATTCAACCAGACCCATTTTCAAGGCAATTCAGTTGTTGAATTAATACGATATAGAAGGGGGGGGGGGTGCACTGGTGATGATTCCATTGCTCTGAACTAAAGTTATAAAAAATTATCACCTGTTAACTTCCTACAAGTACTGCCATTTTATTTTTTCTGGGAATTTTTTTCAGACTAATTTTGCTGTAAGCTTCTTTTTTTAAAATCTCTCATAAAAATGTCAATTTACATAGAGCTGTTTATTAGTGAAATCGAAAAACGACCTGCTCTTTATTGATTTTAAGTGAAGGAAAAGTATCAGGATTCTCCCCAGGCCCTTTATAACGGGCGCACCGCCCGGCTGATTTTGGCGTCCGCCTGGCTGAATACACGAAAAACTGCACAACACTGCATAATATTTTATTTGTTCTTGTCCGCCTGGTTATTTGAGCTTACCGCACACCTGATAAAATTTCCTGGGGATAACACTGAGTATAGTAGTCTCATTGAGGTTATATATGTCAGTTCGTTAGGGTGGGAGTGGGGTCTGGTGGACGCAGCCCCTCAGTCTTTAAAAAATAAATTCATTTTCCTTGGTCGCATGATCAGTTATTGTGCGATGTGCAGAAGTGAACATTAACGAATATTTATAATTAGATATATTTATGGCCACCGGTTCATCCCGATCATAAGAGAAATTGACACGGGTGTGAGAAACATATACGGGTGGAGAGCGAAATCATTACAACCAAGTAAATACATAAAAGGATGTTATAAACACATTATTAATATAAAAACTGACGAGTCTAATTGTTAATCAATCAATAATAAGGCATGTTAACAAACCATTTGACAATTGATTAAATATGTAAATATGAATTAATTTAACGATATATATGTGTCCCTTATATATAATTGTCACACATTGGGAAAGATATAAAATATAAACAAAAGTAAAAAATGAGAAACAAGATGAGAGGCCAATTCCGTGTATAAATTGCTCACTTTTTAAATCTTGTAACTTTTACTTGAAAATTTGAAACCGACGCATATATTAATGAAAAATAAACTAAAATTCAAGTTTGTTGCAAATTTGAACCCGAATAACGCTAGTGCAACGAGGAACATTTCATTGTAAGCGAATCTCATTTTTTTATTTGGATTTTCCAAAATTAAGGATAGAAAATGACCGAAAAAGAAAAATGATGATGAGGCGACTGTTAGATAGATAGCCAAGATGATTCTCCAGTGTGACGTCGCGGTGAATTGAGGCGAAGCTCATAATGAAATGAGTTTTGAAAAATTATATTTAAAAATTTGAATTCATTATTAGGATTTAAAATACCGGTAATAAATTTTTATAAAACATTGCTATAATTTACTTTCACCGTAAGTAGAAAAAGAAAACTAAAATTGTTAAAAACAAACCTTACTTGCAAACTTCAAGGAGTTTTTTATCTTTTATGAGAGAATGGATATCTGGATAAATTTTCATTAATTTAATAAGAAATCTAGTAAAATATTTATTTTTTATTACAATCATTGCAGAAAATACTGTTTCATACAGACATGACATAAAAACTTAAGGTTTCCCCAGCAATTTGTAGATATTTTTGTTTTACACAAAAACAATATTTCGCAAGTCATGACTATTTTTGAAGGTGAACATTGCACCATCAGAAATTAAATATAAAACTATTCTTTGCAAAATATATGTAATGTCTTCTAGAATCTCCACATAAAAGAGCAAAAAAGGAGTCTGCTCAGTTTTGTTTATCTAAATCTTGAAAATAATTTACAAAATTTAATTTTAAACTTTTTGTTGACAATGTTTTAAGGAAGGCCTTTTCCTACAAAAGTGCCAACTTTATTGTCAAATAGCAGCATTGAATTTTGTTGCATAGAATTTAAAATTATCTGGAATTGAGGAGCACTATTTTTTTTTATTTTTTTAAATTTACTATGCTCACTGTAGTATCAAAAACTGTTTTATTTTAGGTAACTATTAAATTTTGAAATTAAATGAAAAGGTTTATTATGATAATATATAAATGGGATTAGAAGAGTATTTCTTTTACAAACTATTTTTGAGGGAAATAAATATGGAGATAAATATGAGTTGTTTGTTCTTATTGACTACATGCATGATCCTCTCAAAGTTGAAAATGAAATCAATGACTTTTTCTTTTCTTTTTTTTTTGTCTGCCAGAAATTGTTTATTTTTCTGATTTACTTCACCTGCCACTATTTTTTGATGTAATTTTATAAATTTTTAGACAGAGGGCATTTTTATTAATTTTTTTTTTTTTTTTTTTTTTTTATACATGAGATTTTCACAGGTTATTCAGGGGTGCGGGTTTTTCTCGTTTGTGATTATTGTTGTGAAAATATGGTAAAGTTCCAACAAGTGAGAATCCCTGCTGTAGAATTTTGGGTATTTTTGAAAACTCAAACCATTCACAAACATCTATTATTCTAATGAAAAGTTTACTAATTTTCTAAAATTTTGTTTTAAGATTTAAAATATTTTCTTAAAGAGAATACACTTCTGTCTTTCCCATAGTTCATCAAAAAGCTGAAGATTTAAAATGAACTTATATAAGAATAAAATTTGGACAAAAGTAGTAATATATCAGCCAATAATTAATCCAAATTCTGTTAATTTTGGAATAGAAGACATTTTCTTCTTATATTTGAATACATAACTAAATATAATTCTGATAATTTATTCTAAGAAAAAAAAAAAGATATAGCATACCTTCACACAATCTAAATAAAATCAGTGTTAAAGGTTTGGGAGAGATCAGCATTTGCATTGTTTTACAGATTTAATATCACTTATCTAAAGTCCCATCAAAATTTCAAATATTATAAATCTGAGAGCTGATATGAATTTACAGATGAAAAATTCCATCAGATTGTGTGAAGTCATGCTGCATATGCCAGACATCTCAAAAGCCATTCAGTTGTCTATTCACAGTAAGACTAAATCTGCCTAAGCTGTTTTCTGATGTTTGTGTTAATGACTAAACATTTAAACTGCAAATGTAGTTTACTGTTATGACTAAATGTGATTGTTACATTGCTTGGTATATTGCATTTCAAATAAGGACTACTTAACTTTTATAACAGTTATCAAGCAAAAGCACAGCGGAAAAAGTTACTACGGTAATTACTTTTGGTCATAACTTTAGAGAGCTGGTACCAACATTTGTTTTTATTGATGGCATTTTTTAACTTAGTTACTTGTATCTATTCTGCAGCATTTTAAAATTTGGGGACTAAATCCCAACATTTATTCAAATTACAAATTACATGCTAATGTTATCTCCCCAAATATTCTGGCACCTACAAATTTATCAACATATGTAGATACCATAATATAAATTATAGACAAAATTAGCACTACAACTAGAGCAAATGTCACTTATTTTCTTTTGTTATTTATAGATTTTGAAGTTTTGAAAAGTTAAGTATATTGTTAATGAGGAAAGTGGATAAATTGGATCAAAAAAGATTTAGGAACTAAAATAAAATGAAATTAGAATCGAACAGGAATCTGTAGCATTTAATATTATGAGGGTCAGTCAAATGAAAATGAGATTATAGAAATGACAGCAAGAATATGTACTTGGAGGTGCGTTGTAGCATATGGGTGCATGCGTACATGTTAGGTAATCATGCGAGTCGTTAGTGTTCATAGAAACTTGGTTGTATGCGGTTCGCAAAGCAAGATGTGAGGTAGAGTAATGGCATTTGTTATCCAAAACGCGAGTGTTGAAAATATCTCTTCTCATTGAGTTCATACATAAGTGCAATACCGTTAATGCAGATCGATACTGGCGAAACTCTGCAATGTTTGCGAGTGGCCATCAGAACAAATGGCTGGGAATGCTGACCGCTGGAATACCCCTGATTCACGATAACGCTACGCCTCGTACGGCCAACAGGACAACGGAGCAACTGATAAAGATACAATGGAATGTCCTAGAACATCCTCCCTACAGTCCTGACATGGCATCGTGCGATTTTAACATTTTCAGACATTTAAAACGACACTTGAAAGGCCGACAATTCACATCGGATGCTGAGGTCCAACAGGAGTTCAGGACTTTTCTACTTCCGCAGCCAAGGAAATTTTATGAGAAGGGAATATGTCAACTCGTGGATAGATGGGATGCTTGCCTTAACGCCCACTGTGTTTATTTCTAAATTTGTTCAGGTATGTACCAATACCTTTAAAAATCTCATTTTCATTTGACTGGCCCTAATAGTTGTTCAGGTAGAATTCATATTTAGCAGGGCTCTAGCTAGAAATTACTGAGTGCTACTTATGAAGCATTTTTCTATTACGATAAGAGTAGTGGTCGGCTAATGTTGCAACCAGTGGTCTGTTTTAAACCTTACTGAGAAGGAGATTTCACGTACTCTGACTCACCGAATTTGATAAAAGAAAAAAAAAAACTACGAGTAGCTTTATCTAATTAACCATCCATGCAAAAGTATTCGATGTGCTTCTCAAAATTTTCTGAGAAAAAAATTCATACAGTTTATCAACAATGTATGCAATTTATATTTATATTATAAGCAGAGTTTATCCTACTCTACAATTCAGGTATTTATAAACTGCACACATTGAAATAAACTTAATGAATTTTTTTCTCAGGAAATTTTGAGAAGTGCATCAAATAGCTTTGTGTGGGTAGTTAATTGGGTGAAAGGTACTCGTAGAATTCTTTTTATTAACTTCAGTGAGCCAGGCTATATGAGTCTCCTTGTGAGATCTTAAAATCTGCATATTTAACTTATAGTTTGCGTGGTGGTCGCAAAAATGGTAATTTTTATAGTGCTGGTCGCAATGCAATAGCGACCAGTATAGCTAGATCACTGTATTTATTTTTTCAAAAAAAAAAAGATATTTACATAAATATTGGGGGGGGGGGGTTCCTTAAAGACAGTGTTCACTACAGCACCAAGAACCCTAGACCAGCTGCGACAAAGCATCGTCGACTGCTGCACCCTTGTGGATGCAGAAATCCTAGATAGAATTATGAACAGCTTCACCATTCGGCTGCAAGCAGTTCAAAACGTTTGTGGTGGCCACATTGAGCATATCATCAAGACTTTTCCACGGGAATAAAAACTCCGAACTGCCTAAAATATCATACTGAAATGCTAAGTTTGTAAACATTAATGGGTCAATACATCATAGTACTGAAATGGTCAGAAATTGACTGAATCACCCTGTAGTATAAAATTTAATTCAGTTTTCTTTAAAATCAGGGTTCGTACGGGTCATGAAAAGACATGAATTTTGGGTCATTCTTAAAAGGACCTTAAAAACTCATGAATTTGAGTGTTGGGTCATGATTTTTTTATTGTGTAAGGCATTTTCTCTGCTTATATCCATTGAAATTTTGTTTTATTATTAGAAAAGATATTTAATAATTTTTTAAATATTATTTACTTATTTAATATAAAGATATATGAAATTTCTATTTAATTAGCAGTTTTCTGTAACCGATATCGGTTTGTAGTGTTTCCTGCTTCCTCTCACCATTTTGTACACCGCATGGTTTAAACCACGGTGTAAGATTAGGCATGGTTATAGATATGCCTAATCTTACATAGTGGTTTGAACCAAGGCATTTTCATGATATAGAAAAAGCCTTGGTTTGAAAACCAACAAGTAGATCGCTTATGTGGCCGTCATCTTTGGGGGACGAAAAGTGGAACTAATCTCACTACTATGGAACAACATCGCCAGCAGAAATTTTATGGACATTAAAAATTGTACATTCAAAATTTTCTTATAAAAGTTGTGAGCAAAATGGAGAGTTATTTACCGAGATGTTTCCAGATAGTGAGATAGCTAGAGAGTTTACTTGTGGTGAGAAAAAGTGTTCTTACATTGCTTGTTTTGGAATAGCTCCTCACATACATTCCTTGCTTAAAGATGATGTTAAATCAGCCAATCATTTTGTTATCCTATTTGATGAATCCCTCAATCTTAAGACTCAATCTAAGCAGCTTGATTTACATGTGAGATTTTTTTGTTAAAAGTCACAAATTGTTCGTAGTCATTTTTTTGATTCAGCTTTTCTAGGTCATTCTACGGCAGCTGATTTATTGACCAATTTTAAAGAATTAACTAAGTTTGAATTTGAAGATGTTGATTCAAATATCTATGGATGGTCCAAATGTCAATTGGGCCTTTTTTAATGACTTACTTAAATATTTGAGTTCTGATGAAGAAATAGATAGTAAGCCTCTTAATATTGGAAGTTGTGGTTTGCATATCATGCATGGGGCTTGGGATTTGGATTCCCTATTTAAAGCATTACATACATTATTTAAGGATACACCAGCAAGACGAGAGGATTTTGAAAGAATTACCAAGAGCACACTTTATCCATTGAAATTTTGTCCGACACGTTGGATTGAAAATGCACCTGTTGTACAACGTGTAATTAATGTAATTCCAAATGTTAAAAAATATGTAGAAACGATAGAGAAATTACCAAAAAAGTACACTGTGCCAAAGTTAATTTTTATGAAATAATTAAATTGGCCTGCAAAGATCAAACTTTAACATCAAAGTTACAATTTTATTTAAGTGTGGCTGAAGATTTTAAATATTTCTTAGAGAAATATCAACCAGACAAACCTATGTTACCATTCTTAGCTACAGATTTAGAAGTTATTACGAAATTTAATGAGGAGGTTTATTAAGCCAGAAGTGTTGGTAGAAGCTAATACAATTTTTAAGCTTATTAAAATTGATATTAATAATCTTGATGTTATTTTACCTTATAAACAAACTGATATATTCAGGAATTAGTTAAGAGTGAAAAAATTTCAGAAAAGGCAGAAATTACATTTAAAAAAGATTGTTCAAAAATTTTGATGAAAATAGTTAAGAAAATGATTGAAAAATCTCCTCTTAATTTTGCTCTTGTTAGAAATGCTGTTTGTTTAAACCCAATTGTTATGGCATCCAACAGTGAAATCTGTCGTGAATATTTTTTAAAAATTATTGTTATACTGGCCGATTCCCATATTATTAAACAAAGTGAATGTGATTATTTCATCCGACAGTATTTTATATTTCAGGAAAAAATAGTGACAACTAACAGAGGAAGTTTTTTAGATTATAAGCAAGATGATGAAAACGGCAGATTAGATACTTTTTTTGCAAAATATATGAATGCTGATGAATTTAATTATTTATGGATTATTACTAAAATCATTTTGACATTATCTCATGAACAAGCATCTATAGAAAGAGGATATGAAGGAAACTTCATTAATCGCCCAAAGAAGGATTTATGACTATATTAATTATTGTGGTGGTATTTTGCAAGTACCAATTACAAAAGGTTTGATTATCTCAGTGCAAGGTGCTCGCCAAAAATATTTCAATGCATTACAGGAAAAAGAGAACGAAAATGATGGTAATAAAAGGAAATCGGATGAGAAGGCTGAATTTGAAAAATTAAAAAAAAGAAAAATTGTATTGGAAAACGACATAATTTCATTATCAAAGGCTGCTGATGAATTGGCATTGGAGGCAGAAAAAAAATCTAACTTGACTCTCAAGCTTTAGAAAATCTTTAAAAGAAAAAAAAGATGAATTAAGTGAAATTGAAAATAAATTGTAAAAATTTAAGCAAAATATGTAATTGTAATATTCTTTTTGGGTCATGAAAAAAATAAAATTTCTTCTTAAAAAGTCATGAAAAAGTCATTAATTTTATTTTTGGTGAAGGCGTACGAACCCTGTAAAATGCTTCTTAGAGCACGAGATTATTAAACAAATACTGTATATGCAAATTTTATATCCTTGTTGATTGGTAATTATTTTGATTCTCGCAGTCATTTTTTGCAAGTTTAAAATTTCAGTTTCTTTTAGGTTTTTCACTGGGTGCATTTTTGACCTTATCACCATTTTAATCTTGGTACGAGGAGACATAACCCCTGATAAAAATATTCGAACACTAAGGGATGAAATGTAACAAATGACTTTTATAATTTATTTTCAAATAAGAATAATTTGTCACAAAAAAAATTAATAAGCACTTTATTCATCCATTAGAAAACTGCTTGTACCCAAAATTGTAAACAAAATTAAGTAATGTTAGGCACAAAACAATAATAACAAAATCATTTCATGGAAAAAAGTATTTGAACAGAGTTCGTTTGAATAAACTATTTGGAATATTTGATATAAATGCGAATTAAATGAAAAAACATTAATTTTTAATACACTAACCCTTCGTCTATAGCGGGGGTTAGGTTCCAGAATCCCCTGCGATAAGTGAAAATCCACAAAGTGGTGACCTTATGTTTATTCTAATATTTATATGTATTTTGTGGCTTTATAAATCCTTCCAACACTCTTATAAACCATTTCCCACATTTTTATAAACGCTTCCTATGACTTGCACTCTTAAAAGAGCTTTAAAACTGCGTATAACGCCTTGATCCATGGGCTGAATCAGTGATGTGGTGTTTGGCGGCAAAAAAATCTATCTGCACGCCATCATATGATAAATCGACAGCATGGCCTCCAGCATTGTCCATGATCAGAAGCACTTTGAATTCGAGGCCTTTCTCTACCAGGTAAAGATTGACAACCAGAATAAAACATAGATCCGCGATACAAAGTTAGATATACACTGAGTGGCCAGTTTATTAGGATCACCCCCCTAGCAGCTATAACAGCACAAATTCACCATTGCATTAATTTAATTAGTCGCTGGAAGCATTGTTCCGTGATATTTATTGGATGGTGGTGGATCCATGCCTCGAATAACCCGTTCCAGCTTATCCCAAAGATGTTCGATTGGGTTCAAATCCTGGGACTGTGGTGGCCAGAGGAGTAAGTTGAATTCATTATCGTGCTCCTGGAACCATTCTGTGAGGATGCGAGCCTTGTGACAGGGAGCATTGCCCTGCTGGAAGTATCCTTCCAATGGAGGAAACACAGTAGCCATGAAGGGACGAACGTGGTCGGCGGCAATGTTCAGGTAGCCCTGACCATAAAGGCATTGTTCTACAGGTATCAGTGGACCAAGAGTTTACCAGTAAAACATTCCCCAGACCATTACAGAGCCTACACCAGCCTGAACAGTGGAAACCAGACAGGAGGGGTCCATCACTTCATGCTGTTGTCTCCAAATTCTGCCTGGCCATCTGCAAGGTGCAATAAGAAACTGGATTCATCCGACTAGCAGATCTTCTTCCAGTCGTCGACGGTCTAGTGTTGGTGATCACGGGCAAATTGGAGATGTTTTTGTGATTTTGGGTGGAGATCAAAGGTACCTGAACTGGCTGTCGGCTGTTATAGCCCATTCTTGCCAATGTACGGCATGTAGTGCATTCAGAGATGTTATTCTGCAGTCCAGCATTGTACTCCATGGTTAATTGATGAATCGTGACATTTCTATTCTTGCGAACAAGCATTCCCATCCTACGCTCACCCCTTGGACCGACGAGTCGTTTGCAACCATAGGCTTGTCTCTGGCTAGTTGTTTTTTGGTTGTTTAACCAGTCTTAGTAAACCCTTGAAAGGGTTGTTCGGGAAAAGCCTAGAAGACATGCGGTTTCGGAAATACTCGGTCCACCTTGCCAGGCACCAACTATCATCCTCGAAGTTGCTCAGATACTTAGTTTTCTCCATGGTGGCGGTCAATCACTTGCAGCAGTACAGGTGTGTTCTCTTTATATTGGTACTGACTGTCACGTGACCAACTGATAAGGGTGGTAATTGCTATGCCAACAGATTTGCATAGTTGTGGGTGTTCCTAATAAACAGTCACTCAGTGTAAGTAAAAAATCCGTGATGCAGTGAGACTGCGAAAAGTGAACCTCGATATGGCGAGAGATTACTGTACTTTGGAGTGTGTTTCGATAGACTCACAGACCTTGCAATAGTAGGGTTTTCTCTCGTTGAATTGTTTCGATAGGTTTTCATGAGGTGGTCTTCCCGTTTCGATAGAGCCGAGAACCTCACAAGAAGGGAGTCCCGGATTCCACGAAATGGTCTTAGCTTTTGAGATCATATAGCTTCGTGAGAACTAAACCTGCTTGTTTAAAGATGGGGGCACACATAGAGGATTTTGTATGGGTAGATCGGATATCATGATATTCACGGAGCTATAATGCAATATTACAATATGTCGATATCTACTTTCAACAACGTCGACAGTAAATTACTGTTAGAATTGAACAAGAAATAAACAGTAATAAACAAGAAATCTCTGATACAGCGCATGAAGAAAGTGCAAAAACCGAAAGTGAAACGGCACCTGAACAAAGACTATCTCCCCGTAGCGTCTCGATAGCATGATTGTTGCAATTCTTGCTTTAGCTCACTTTCGAAACACACCCTTGGTCTTTATGGTAGCTGTAATGCGTTTGGGCTTTGTTTCAACCAGAGTTCTACACGTTTCAGCATCAATCTGACTCCAGCTGAAAATGATTGCAACAATCTCATGTAGTTGCAATCTGAAACAAGTCCAAAATAGTTTCATAAGTCTCTGCGTTAACAATAGTTGCACATTTTTTCTTGGGCCATTTGCTGACTCTCGTCAGAAAACACAACCTTATTCCTGTCATCTATGATCTACAGGGTGTCCATAAAGTCTCTCTGTAGTGAAAAACAAAAGCAACAATCCAATAAACGGGAAAATATAACACTTTATTTACATTAGGAATGAACTATATTAAGTGGTGAGGGTAAGCACAATTTTATAGGTTGTAGCATGCCGGTTGTTGCATTCAAACGTTTTTGCGGTTTCCATCTCAGACTGACTTTCAATGGGAATCGTCATTTTCCACTGCGGAGAGACTTTACAGTGTGACGCCCCTCCCCCTACTCTACTTGTGGCGACACCTAGTGTCAGGTGGGATGGGCGCCAAGGGTTCGGGACTGATACCTGAGGGTGTGAATTCTAAAATTAAAATTTCTACCAAAACTATTTATCATCGCAACTCTCTTTATTTCTGACAGTATATAAAAATAAGATTAATTCTGTATGTTAAATAGATGGTAATTAAAAAAAAACACCATTCAGTTTAGTTTCGTTTGACGTACAATTACACCTCAACAAGCGCTATCATATTTCATAAGGCAACAGCTGTAGAGGGCCCTCCCAGTGTCAGGATGCCTAAATGATCATCTTATCAAACATTGTTATTCAAGGGACACAATTCTTATATACGCAAAATAAACAATGGCATGTGGTTAATCCTAATTGAGAGTGAGGCTTTACAATCGGCTCTAACCTATGTTACTACATGAATCTCACCTCGACAGTTCAGACGGGTTTTCCGACAAATTATGCAAAAGTTTAGCTACAGTGACACAAAGGTTAATGCTTTTATTTTCCTATATCAACGCAAACCCGCGTCGTACGGCCCTTTTATTAGCTTAACGCCCAACTATTAGCATTCCAATGCGCACGTCACTCAGTTGCAACGTCCTTGCCCCGTTCTGACAGTCGCGCTCATAGCGAGGCTCCTAGTGTGCGAACATGACATAGTTCGTCAGTTTAAGATTCTGTATCGGAATGATTACTTCGAATAGAGATATCTTCCTTTTGCGTTGCCAAACCTTCTCCTATATTTACTTATTCAGACCAATTTACTTTACAAAGCAATGTAATTATAAAATATCGTAGCATGACATGAGCGGAGCGCTCTCATAACATTTTTTACCCGATGACGATAAAATAACTATAATCGAGCTCTACATATTCAAACTCCGTTATACACAGGTACTAATACAGTTAATGATTCTTCTGTCTTCCTTTAAATTCTTTTACGGGTTGCAATTAGCAAACTGTTAATTTAACTTGTTAAAATGTTCGATACGTTCACAACATGGAATAAACTCACCATCTACGTCATCTAATTGGCTTGTCGTCTTCAGGTGAACGATACGTTCCCATGTTCAATTGAACCAAAATCGTCACTCAACTTGAGGGCAGCAAATTCTACTTTCCTTGGATAAACTTTGAAGACGAAGAATTAATGCGTCCACAGCTTTAGCCTACGTCACGCTCTCAGATAAACAGCAGCAGCAGTAAACAAAAACCCACATTTCGAACGATTAGAGGTTTTTCACATATCATTTTCAACCTCTCTCCTCGGTTGCTCAAAGCCAAAAAAAAAACTTAATAATATAAAAACAAATACTTAAACCCAACAATACCCACAATCGAAGATGACACAGCTTCTCGGAAAATCTCCCAGAAACAATGCTCAAACAAGCTAACAATTACGAACTCTGTTGTACGACCAACGTCGTAAACAGCGATCGTTAACAATTACTTAAATTGAATCTTTTCACTTTATAAAACAGCTTACAAAATAAATTAAATAAATTAGATAAATTACCAAACAAGAAATAAAAAAATAATTTCAATCAATAAAATTCAGAAATAAAGAGAGAAAAACAAATAACAACTAACTACTAAAATGCAAAATTTTAATAACTCCCCTTAATTACTTATTCACAATTATTACACCCCCACATTCCCACCGGACCCATGTGACACTCACTGACATGAAATGTCACAACAGACACCCTGTAGTTTCTGTCTTGTCTATTTAAACAATTCCGCCTGTGGGCTTTTGTCTTGAAGGGTTTTTTTTTGCTTTGCAAAATGAATAACCCATGTCATTCAGTCTATTCCTTACAGTTCCATCCAACACATTGACAGGATTTATTTGCCATTTTGTATTTAATTCTTTAAGTTAAGTTTCCTCTTTTTTTGCAAATAGCATGAAATGATTTGTCTTGCTTTTTATTTGGACAACTACTTCTAGGGCAATTTTTCTGTGGTTCCTGGTTTCCGTTTCCTGTACTTTCATATGTAATCAATATAAATAATGCTGACCAACTGATATATCTGGATAGTTAATCTATGTAATTAACTAAGTCTATGTGAATAGTTCCTTCTTCCAGGCGTTTCACCGTATTCTTTAGTTTTTGGTGTCATTTTCCAAGTTAGCGTAGATGTTAACTGAATCGGGAATAATTTGACTTTCCATTTCCTCTTCAATTATGATCATAGCCATTAAAATGTTTCCATTTTGTTTGCATTTTTATTATTTTTCAAATACTTTATCCCATGACTTGATTTGGTTGTTATTGCTTTGTGGCCGAAGTCGGCTGACGGCACCAGGTGCATCATTGCAGAATGTGAATCGATTGTATCAGGTTGTTGCAAAAGTTTCTTCCATTTCTAGAACCCGTGCCCAAGAAGGGCTCATTTTCCGAGGGGGGTGTTCATATGTTTTCAAACAAATTATTGCATTCGATTCCTGAATATCTTTGCTATATTACATCCAAGAATCAACTTTATGACTATACATCTGTGAGTGCCATCAACAGTCTGAAATGGACCTTTCACGCGAGCATATTCGAGCAATAATCTTCTACGAGTCTTCTGGAAAGATCAGTGCTGCGCAGTGTCACCAAAACATTTGCAAACGTTTAGGTGATGGCACTGTTAGTTTACGTACAATAGAAGAATGGTATCTCCGGTTCAGACACAGAGATAGCACTCTTCAAGATGCACCTCTCTGGTCGGGCAATCATGATTTCAGATTGTGATCTACGCCAAGCAATTGATGAAAATCACAATGTAACAACGAGGGAACTCGCAGAACAGTTCAAGGTTCACTTTTCAACCATTGCCCGGCATCTGCACGAGCTGAATCTGTTAGGACTAGAATCTGTCATTCAAGTTCAGTCGTTTTTGTGTCGGAATAAAAATCTGGAAAAAACTTTTGCAACAACCTGATATAAGGGTCGTACAAATGAAAACGAAAATTTGTATGATCGTAAGTTTTTGTTTCCAACAATTGCGAAACCCCACGTGCAAATTGAACAATAGGTTGGAAGTGTTGCATCACGTGAGAGAACGATAGCTTGCGCTTCGAAGCTCTGCGAGTGATCGCTTTCTCCAAACAAGCAATCACAAACAAATCAAAGTCAAATTGCGAAAAAATCAAAAGCAATCGCAAACAGCAACCTGGGAAGATGACGTTGACTGTGTTTTTTGATCGCAAAGGCCCGATTTTACTGGACTTTCTTGAAAAAGGCACCACAGTTAATGCAGCACGATATGGGGAAACATTGAAGGCACTGCGTGCAGCCATCAAATGCAAGCGTCCTGGACTTCTTACAGAAGGAGTGCTTCTTCTTCACGATAACGCACATCCTCACACCTCAAAAGCAATGGTAGACCTCATCAAAAAGTTCAACTGGGAAGCAATGCAGCATCCACCTTACAGCCCTGAGTTATCCCCTTGTGACTTTCACGTGTTTGGGGATCTCAAGAAACGTCTGAAAGGCTGCAGGTTTCAGTCGGACGATGAAGTGAAGGAAGAGGTTTTGGAATGGTTCAACATGCAACCGAAAGACTTCTTCCATAAAGGAATTACATGCTTTGTTACACAACGAGATAAATGCCTTAACGCATTTGGAGAGTATTTTTTAATTCCTCGTATAAACTTTGGATAAAATAAATAATTTTTGTTTTCATTTGTACGACCCATATACAATCCAATGTGTATTTCAGGAAAGCTAGCATTTAGGGGAATTTGAAAAGTCATTCTACCATCTTGAAATGATTAACCGATGAATAAAGTATTTAATATCTTTTTGTTACAACTTATTTTGATTTTAAAATAAACAGCAGGAAAGTCATTTGTTATATTTCACCCTGTAGCATTCGAATGCTTTTTGCCAGAGATTGTAATTACATTACAAAATCAAGGAATAAAAAGCATTCATAATATGAGGCTTAGATAAATTTATGTAAACATTTATAAATAGTGAAGAAAAAAATGTTTATTTTCATTACCTTAACTTATGATAGAAAATATATTTTTTATATTGTCATAGCACAGTTAGCAACATGTTGGTTCCTCAAGTACGAAATGTAACCAATAACATAGTCAAGTCTGAAGAAGATAAACGTTTATATCGAGGACTAGAATTAAATAATGGACTTAAAGTACTACTTATTAGCGATCCGACAACAGATAAGTCATCGGCAGCTCTTGATGTCCATATTGGTAAGTTTATTAATTGATCAAAAAAAAATTTCATGCTGTAGGAAGGGAGGTCATAAAGTCATTACAAAAAGCCGGAAGACAGATGGAGTGATGCTTGCACGGTGGTAGTATCAGTCCTTCTCCACATAAGCACCTCCCAGGATCACACATTTCCCAGCGATGACTTGCTGGATGCCACTTTTATAGAAGTCCTCCTTTTGGCTGTTGAGGAACTGCACCTCAAAGATGACCTCATCGTTGTCTTGAAAGTGCCGTCCACGGTGTAGATTCTTCAGGTGACGAAAGAGGAAGTTGCTTGGGGCCAGGTCAGTTGAATACGGCAGATGGGGCAATATTTCGAACCCCACTCCGCTGCAACGCACAGGGAATGTGGTGACGTGTTATCGTGCAAGAGTCTGACCCCTTTGGACATCTTGCCTAGCCGCTTTGACTTGGTCTCCCGTAATTTCCACAGAAGGTCTTGGTAGATTGTCTGGCCTTTTCTTCAGTTTGTGGCTTGTCACAGATGGAAGGTTTTCCGCTCCATGGTTTGTCTTCCATGCTCGTCTGGCCGCATTGGAAACGTCGACGCCACATGGCAACTGTCTCATATGATGGACATTGTCACCATAATCGGCCACTAATTCCTCATGGATTTGTTTGGTGTTGTTCCTCTTCAAATGCAGGAACCTTATCATGGCTTGCACCTCCAATTTTCCGATGGGCTGTGCCATGTTACTTTTGACGTTCTAGCAGTGTTCAGCGGTACTGCACTCGAGGGATGTTGCTTCCCAATGGCACCACACATTTTCAGAAGTGATCGTTCTTTCATGTTGATTGTAATGAGTTTATGACCAACCCTCATACATCCCCAAATGCCCATTTATTTGCAAAAACGTATACTGGTATCTAAAAATAATAGTCCATATTTCTTTGTATTTTATGTGTTCACCTTTTGTCGAGTCTTATGACCTATTGCACATAAGATGACGTCGTGCATTGTAATGAACCATAGACCAAAATGCAAAAAAACCTATTTTGGTTGTTTGTAATATGTAGTATGAAAAATGCCGAACAAAATGTAAAGAACATTTTAATTAAATCTCTGAAATGAAAAATAAAAGATAATAAAATTTAAAGTACTATTTTACATTTTTGAAAGGGTATAAAATATCCTCGAAAGGGAAAAAAATATGGTCGACTTATGACCGGATCATCTTATGACCATTTGGTCTGAACTGAAGTCAGTCGTAAGTCGACAAGTAGGTACACAAAGAACAGAATATTTAGTTATATGTAGTGCTTAATTGAAAGTCTTAACAATTGCTTCCCTCATTTGGTCATTGAGGTCCATGTTTGAAATGTGGGCAAATTCTTGATGCAAGTTTCAACATATTTGCATTTCTACATGAGAATGCATTGCATATTTTTTTTATTAATAATTAACTGCAGTACAGTCAACTCTCCTATAATGTGGTATTCTCACAACATGGTTTCCATTTAATGTGGAACAAAAATTGTGATGGTCCTCCTATAATATGGTACATGAACTCTTACGGGAGGTTATAATTAAAGTTCCCCACTTCTACATGGGCTGCAGACTACATTATCGCATGGATAGTGATGAAACTTTGTGTATAGGCTATGCAAGCATGGAGAAGAGAATTCCAACGGAAAATTTATTATGGGATACGGTTGCCATCAGGGGAAAAAGTGGCGTTGTATGCAAAAACGTTAAGCGTCTGTGAACAACTAATCTGCAGAGGTCACCACGCCATTGGGAAAGAAAGAACGTGCGCTCCTGTGAAGCTCTATTACGCAGAACATAGCAATAGTGCAACAGCACTACAAGAATATCAGCGTGTGAAGGGATTGTGAACAGGACCCATGACTGCGAGAGGTTTAAGAAAGATGATGCATAAGGAGAGACAGGGCAGCTAAGTGTGCTGTTCGTTTATCAGGCCTTAATCCATGTGACTTCTGGCTATGGGGAACCCTGAAAGATCATGTTCATATGGAGTTGTACGGACTTTTCCTGAATTGAAAGCCAACATTATTCGTCGTGTTGCAGCCATTTCATGGGAAACACTTCGTGCTATTGCTAAGCACGCTGTCCTGCACTTTCAGCATGTTATCGACGCAGAGGGTGCACATATTGAACAGTCCCTCTAATAGCAATGCCTCAGTCTGTGTATGATCTTGCAGCATCACTTTTTCCCCCTGGGGGCAATCATATGCACTAATAAATTTTTTGTTGGAATTCTCTTCCCCATGCTCTGCATAGCTTATACACAAAGTTTCATCACTATCCATGCAATAGTGCAGTCTGTAGCCAGCGCAGAAGTGGGGAACTTTAATTATAACCATCTGGTATAATTGTACTTGTCGCAGTTTGATGTTGAATGTCATTCATGATACGGATGAAGCAATCTAAACAAGTTGTGTCTGAGATGTAAATCTTACACAGTAGGGCCTTTCTCCTTTCTGCTTTGCCAGAGTTCTCAGGCCGCCCGAAGGCCTCTGATGACTGCTGTATGACGAGGGCAGCTGGGACCAATGGTTTTACGTGCCCTCCGAAGCACAAAGGTTCAAGATAGAATGGCACTAATAATCGCCCATCCAGTGCCTGACTGTGCCATGTGTTGCTTGAGTTCAGTAATCATTTCCATTCAGCGAACACAACAAGACTATCCCTCCTCCCCTTGCAGAACAAACATTGCGAGTCTTCTTATAAAGATACTCTTATAACATGGTTTTTGAATTTAAAAGAGTCTCTCTAAAGCAGGGCTGTCCAAGATTTCTGTCCGCGGGCAGTGCCCGTGCACACGGGTAATCTTCCTTACCCACCTATTGCACATTACGTTGATCAGTTGCTAATTATCAATTTGACATTGTAAAAAAAATAGAGGCAGTTTACCATTTTATTTCATTCGTTTTAATGCGATAATTTTCTCGGTCAGGTAGAATTGTATTTTTTTCCCCGATAGGACACGATTGCATATTAAGCATTTCAAATCCCATCTGTGAACAATGAAAAAAAAAACATTCTCCCACTCCGGTTTAAATACTGGTTCAGTGATTTTATGCTTTTTCGGAATGTTATGCGAGACGAAAAACAAGCAAGTATCAGTAACAAAAGAAATAATGCCTCATTTAATGCAATCGCCCCCTAAAGGTTGGCAGTACTGCATAGGAAAAACTATACCCGCTCCCCTCTGCTTTGCCTGTGAGCTTTGTCCGCGAGCATTTTATGTTGCACGTGGGCGATGTGCACGATTTGGACGGCCCTGCTCTAAAGCATGAATTTTTCTATTTCACTTTTATCATCAAAATTTTAAATTTAATAAAATATTTTCTTCAAATCTAAAAAATAAATGTTTTTCTTTTTTTCTTTAGGGCATATGTCTGATCCAGATGATTTGCCTGGCCTAGCACACTTTTGTGAACACATGTTATTCTTGGGAACATCAAAAGTATCAAATTTTACTGTATTAGATCCTTTTTGAAGGTCAATTTATATCAAATTTTAATGTTTTTTGTGGTAAAGTAATAAAATGTTATTTGTTTACTATTCATTGTTGACCAAACATTCCTGACTTAATCTGCTGCTGAACAATTTACATAAATTAACACAGGCCAACAAACTACTGGATTTGAAAATTCAGGTGCTTTTGGTTTTTTGGTCCTTTTTATCCATCAAAAGTAAAAAATGATGGACCAGAAGTCCTCCTCCCCAGCTGCTTAAATTAATAGCTTATAAAAATATGAAAACACTGGTTCTTGATAAACAATACCCAGTAACTTTAATAGAAGCCGATGCATTTCTGTACAATTACCATTTACTGTACAATGGCATTGAGCTGTGTGGTGATTTGTAACATTTATGTCATTGATTACTACCAGTAATCGGTTAATTTCAGAATTGATTTGATCGTTTAGTAATAGTTTTGGAACTTTTTGCAATGTTTATGGATTTCAATCTTCTTTGGGTCGATCTCATGCTTCAGTATTGCCATAATCTCATCAATTGGGCCAAATTGGCATCTTTCTTTTATTAGGTGGTCAGCAAATGCAGACTTGCTGTCTCCATTTATCCACTATCGCCTAATTCTCTGTATCTTTCTTGGGACGTTCATTCTGTCATTCCTAAGTAAAAGCATCCACAAACTTTAAAACTGAGTGTATACGCCGCTTCATCGTACCCTTTGCTTTGTGTTCTTCTTTTCAGGTTCAAGGACTCTTCACTTTCATTCGACATCCTGTATGCGACTCTTAATCCTTTATTCCAGAAAAAATTGGCAATCTGTTAATCTTGGATCCTGTGTTTATGTAAACGTTATGTATTTTCCTTGTTCTCTGGCTGTCTGTCTTGTCTGATTGCTTGTTCGTATTGTTCTTCTGTAAATTACGCAGCAATCAAAATCTATAAACATTGCAAGAAGTTCCCAAAACTATTATTAGACAATCAAATCAATTCTGAAATGGACCCATTACTAGAAAAATCAATGATATAAATGTTACAAATTTTAATCTATTAATCAGCACACAGCCCGATGTTGTTGTATATGGTAATTGTACCGAAACGCGTTGGTTTTCATTAAGTGACCATATAGTTTATCAAGATTATTAGGTGATCAAGCTCTGTCTTGCCTTGCTATGAATCCTGTAAAGATAAAGCTCGGTTTTAACTTTTGGCCGTCTGCTGGCGCTTCGGTTTGTGGGCCTAGAGTGAGCATTAAAGGCAATTTAGCAAACAGCCAAACCATTTATTAGCAAATGCTGTGCAATAAAAAAAATTTAAGTTGCAAAAGATCTAAAATGAAAATAAATGACATTTAAAATGCTGTGAATTAGTGTAAAAGGACAGTTTCTTGTAAACAAAAAACATTCAAAATATGTTATTGTTTGAAATAATCCTGTAAACTGTAAATTTTAAATATGACCAAATGTTTGTTTAAATTTAAGGAAAGCACTGAGAAAATTGACAGTTCAGTGGCTAAGAGCGTTTAGTGCAGGTCTTGTATCTCTCACAACCAACGTGTCGCAGGTTCGATTCCTGCTGAGGGCATGGAAGTTTGTTTTTATCCCTTTACTGACAAGCTTGGAAAACCAAACAAAACCTCAGTAGTATGATCCCCCGTTAGGTTAAAAATCCAATAAATTTAATGGTTATTTAACATTCTCATCACCCAAAGGTAAAAGAGGAATAGAGAAGACAGAAGTAATAAAAGAATCTTATTCATGTAACTTTGTGTGTTATGTGAAATTATAAAGAATTTTAATTCTTCATGTGAAAATGATATTTATTGTAAAGAAAATAAATTACTGTTAACGGAAATAAATGTTTAAAATCATTAAGAAATAACTTAAGTCAGGCCCACAGTTCTCACTACCATCACGCGGACATTTTGGGAAACCGCTTTAAATTCACAAGAATTTGGCAGAGCCTGTACACCTATTAATCTTACACCACGGTTTATCCACACCCAGTGTTTTGCTTAGTTTCAATAATAATATAGTCATTATGAATATCCTGTTAAAAATATGTTCTTTTAAAATCTTTTTCAATCATAATTTCATAAATTAAAAGAAAATGTAACCATCTTTCATCTTTGCATTTCACATGATGCAAATCAGGTCCACATATAAAAGTAGCTTTATTCTGAAATATTACTTACACTAGTACCATGGTTAACGATGGTAATCCTGGAATGGATTACCGTTGTTATCCAAGGCACGATTTCCCATAAGATATAATTGGGCGGTCGCGGCTAGATTGACCGGCTATGTCGATTGGTTGATGCAGCACATGGCTGATGTGAGAGTCATGACATCAGACCCAGCCCTACATGCAGTTACCCTACCCAGCCCTAATTATAAAATGGCTAATGAGAATGTGAAAGTGAGCGAGCTTATGAGGATTTGCGAAATCTGCACCCATATTTTTAAATTTAGAAAAGGTTTGTACAGACATCTGAGAAACGTACATCATGTTCAGCCTAACGCTGGATCTGCTATAAAATAATATGAAAAAGTATTAAATGATTGCTTTTATATGCTATAAGGTACTTTTTCACTTGTGAAAAGGCTGTAAAAAGAAAAAAAATAATCAATTGTAACATTTGAAAAACCCAACACAAAAATTATAACATAAAAAATCATAAATTTACAAAAAAAAATATTAAAATTTAAAAGAACATCCTCCCCTCCCTAAGATACAAGGAATGTAAAAAGCCAACATGAAAAAAATATGTAATCCACTAAAACGGACATAAAAAATGACAACATGGACTTAAAATTCTAAAAATAATAAATATTTAAAGATTATTACAATGATAACATAATCCATGTGTGTTCAGGTCCTGAGTCCCATCCAGTATTCAAAAACTCTAGAAAACATTTCATTAAATGACTCTGTTGCTTTTGAAGAGTGACACACCTTGTAGAAAATGGAATGAAGAAATCCTGATGAATTTTATTTAATGTAAGTAATAAAGACATCCTAATGAATTTAATTTTGGATTTGGAACTATAAAGTCTTGAGGAACTTTGAATTTTAAAAAATATCCGAAAAAAATATTCTTCCAATAAAACATTGATGAAATGCCAGAAACATGAAATCAATTAATAATCTGAGCATATGATTTTTACATTAAAAATACAATGACTTGAACGTTTTCGAATGTACCAGACACTCATCTTCAGAAGGTTGAAAGGGAGAATGACACAATAAAAAAGACTTTTTACATTCCTTGTATCTTAGGGAGGGGAGGATGTTCTTTTAAATTTTAATATTTTTTTTTGTAAATTTATATTTTGTTATAATTTTTGTGTTGGGTTTTTCAAATGTTAAAATTAAAATTTCAAATTTGATTCACTGGAGAAAGGTTTTGTTACAATACAATTTTCTAGCCCAACTTTTAAAATTAATTGTTAATGCTTAATCAATAAAAATAAAATTGATTTAAAACACTCCCACCCCTTCCCTGCTAACAAGTGTGACTAATCCATCTACTACTCTATCAGTTTTATTTTTTATGTTTTGTTATTAATGTAGTTGGGGTTTTTTCAAATTTTGTAAATAAATTTGATTTTATTGAGAATCATGTCATTAGGAAATTTTACTCCCCAACATAAAAATGTTCTTGTAAAAATCAATATTTCCAATAAAAAACTTCTGTACTTTTTTTTCTTTTAAAAGTTCAAATAAATTCAAGAAATAATTAAAAAAAAAAAAATCCTTGAAACTTTTCTTTATAGAAAAATTAAAATATAAATCCTTCCTAAATTATTGATGTAAGAACTCTCCAAAAGGAATGTACAAAAAATTTATACATATTTATTTAAATGAAATTAAAAATATAAAATTTAATGAAAATAATGAATTAAATTTTATAAAAATATAAAAAAAAACATTAAAATAAAATTTAATTAATTTTTATTTTCAAATATCTCTATTTTTTTAAATTTTGTTTATTTTTAACATTTATAATTCAACATTTTTAACCAGCTGAAGTAGAAATCATTGACCAGCTGTCAAAGCGAGACACCCTCTATCTACTTTTCATGATAAGCCATTTTACTGCATCAACCAATCAGCATAGCCGGCCACCTAATAGATATACTGTATTTGGAAATTGATTAATTCATTCCGACTCCGCCCCAAAGACCATAGCACAGATTTATTTCAAAAAAAGTAATAGAAATAACATAAAATAAGGAATGGTCACATGTAGATGACAACACAGTGTTTTTAAATTGACGATGGTTTATTTCGTGCATAAGTAACTGAAATTTTTCATATCTTCATTGATCATAATACATTTTTTTAAATTGATGTCAATTGACCTTTAAGAAGTTAAAAATAGAGTAAAGCGATTCCTAGCATGTCTTTTTTTTTCCTAAAATATTTATTTTATTATTTCATCTAATAGCATCGCTACACTGTGGTCAAAAGTTTAGGAACACCAGCATTTCTGCATTGCAGGCTTCGGATAACAGTAATTAGTAAGCGGTGGCACCCGCTTTTGCTCTAATGACAGCCTCCACCCTCCAACGAAGACTTTCCACCAGTTTTTGGTAGTAAGAAGTTGGATTTCCCTCCATTCCTGCCTCAGAGCACTGGTTAGCCTAGCCGCAGACAAAGGACAGCGTAGCCTGGCTCGTAGTCAATGTTCCAGTTTCTTCCACAGGTGTTCAATGGGATTGAGATCAGGGCTCTGGGCAGGCCAATCCATTTCTTCAACCCCGTTGTCTTGAAACCAGTCATGTACAAACATTGCTTTATGGCAAGGTGCATTGTGATGTTGATACAGAAAAGGCCCATCCCCGAACTGTTCCCAGAATGTTGGCAGTACACAGTCGTCCAGGATGTCTCGATAAGCAACAGCATTCATTGTTCCTTTAACAGAAACAAGCTGACCCAGTCCGAACAATGAAAAAGAGCCCCTTACCATGATGCCACCGCCTCCAAAATTCAGTGGGTACCACACATTTGGGTAGGAAATGCAAATAGCAGCACGACCGTGGAAACCCAGGAAATGGAGTTCCCGAAGGATGGTGATTGTGCTAGCAACAAAGGAAGCAGAATTTCTGAACTCTGTAGCAATCATTTCAGTAGAAGACCTTCGATTGTTCCGGGTCACATGTGCAAGCGCTCGATGATCTCTATCAATTTCTTGGATCTGCCAGTTCTTGGTTGCACTGTTGTTGCTTCCTGGGTCTTCCACTTTGCAGTCGCATTGCCTGTAGCTGTACAGGGTATTTATAGAATGGTGGAAATGTCACGGACTGACTTGTTGCACAAGTGGCATCCTATGATGGTTCCTCGTTGAAAATCATTGAGCTCTTTTGTATGACCCATATCTTAATAATACAAAGCAGATATGTGTTTGAAGGTGTGTGATGCTGTTTAAGTAATTTACCTGTCATGTGACATCTGGCACATTCCATGATTTATGAAGTGTCCCTAAACTTTTGATCACTTAGTGTACACGAAGAACTAGTTAATCAAATTTAATGAGTTTATTATACAAATGATAAAAATGATAACTTACTGTATCTTCGAAAAGAAAAAAATTCCATCTCCCCCCCCAAGCAAAAATCATGCCCATTCAATGAGTTTAATAAGCACAGATAAGAAAATATAACTTTGTTAAAATTTGCCTTATTTGTTAAAATTGAAGCAAATTTATATGTTGGATCGATATTCCAATATTCATCCATTTATTAGTAGTAGCAAGAGAAAGTCAAACCGTTATGAGAGAGTAAATCTGTAGGATAAATTGAACCATTACATAATTTAGTCAGATAGTTCATAATGTTATGGTTTACATCTTGTAAAAAGTAAAATTAGATACAAATTTAATGAATTTACAATGAAGATTTTGAAGTTTATTAAGTAGCGGAAAAATGGAGATTATTAATTGGTTTTATATCTGTCTGTGTGTCCACCCCCTTCATATTTTCCACATTTTTTGACATAGAAGTTTGAAACTCAGAATGTAGCTTACCATAGGGCATGTCCTACTTTACTATTTAGTTTGTTTTTGATTGACCCACTGGGGTCAGACTTATGGGGGTAGGAGTAAAGGAGGCCAAGTGATCTACATGGTATTTAGTTATGTAAAGGAGTGAAATTAGATATGCAGATTCTTCTAGGCATTTTTGGTTGAAATTATCCCTGTTGGATGGCAGTCACTTGGTCTTCAGAACTATGGCAGCATATGGCATGTGATATGTCGTTCGATTGGAAATGACTAGAATGGAAAGAAGATGGTGCTCTTTTATATTTTCTAAATCCTATGTTCAAGAAAATTTGAAAAAAAATTGGGGGGTTAAAAAGTGCATATAAAGGGGTAAAAATAGATGGATTCAGGGGTTCTGCTACTTTCCTATAATGTTCTTGAGGGGGAGGGGGATTAATTTTTTATTAAATTAAGAATTTCTTCCAGCAAATCAAATAATAGGGCTTTATCTATGAGGGGTCTTCTAAAAGTTGTTAGCCAGGAGTGCTGCACGCATTTTTCGAAGACCATTCTTTAGCACTTTTTAAAGTACTCTTCTTCGCCTTCTAAGGCCCGCTGCAAATCCATTTTAGCGCTAGCAAAAAATGAGCGAGCAAGCGCTAAAATGGATTTGTGGCGGGTCTAACAAACAAACCTCTTGTTCCAGTCTTCGGATGCTTCTTTTATTTTTCTAGACTTTTGGCATGCAGAAGTCACATAAGGCATGTTATCAACCACAACAGTGCATACATGGCCAGTGGAACAGAAGAAAGTTGCCACCATCACTTCTCAGCATTCTGAGAACGTTTGCATTTCTGTGGTGGTCCTTGCCCTTTGAGGAGCCATTGTTAGGATTGTTTCTTAGTTTTGGGGTCATAATGATGGAATCATGTTTTGTCACCTTGCAGATGTCATTGACATGTGTTGATGTCCCATTGTTGAACCTTTTGATCATTTTTTGTCACCACTGCACTCGGGCTGCTTTCTGCTTTTGGGTCAACAAATGAGGGATTCATCGTGATGAAATCTTCCTGAATTGCAGGTATTTATGCAAAATTGTTTTAACCGTTGATGATCCGATGCCCAGGATTGCCTAGGAATAGGTTACTCGATTGTCATTCATGATCCTGACACAGCATGGATATTTTCTGTCATATATGCATTGCCTGCCATCCACTGCTAGGTTCATCTCCAAGTGACCATGTTCCCCCTCTTAAACTCCTGATGCCAGGACGAAACTGTGGCTTTACTCGGAACTCTGCAGGAAATGTCTGTTTAAAGTTTCAAAACAGTCAACATTTCTAAGTGTTTGGAATAATCATAGAAAATTCTAGCATGCCTGCCTGCTGATTCAGCTCCATTGTATTTTATATCCATCTGCCAGTGCATGAGCTTTAGAATTGTGCCATGCGAAAACCATGCAATGTGGCACACTCAAATCTTGTACATGACCATATGAGTGAAGTACTTGGACAAAGTAAAATAAATTTTATGATGTGTGTGCAGTGTTTCTGACTTGTGTCTTGGTTTGTGCATACAGTTTTTTGTAAAAGGGGTATCCTAGTTTAAGTTATATTTAAATTTCTTCAGCAACTCTTGGAATTGTGATGAATTTCACTATTTTTTCTGAAATGCATTTCATCTTAACTGGAAAAAAAAGTCATTAAAAAATAGAGATTGATAATGTTTCAAATGTTGCATATCTATGAAAGTTTTATGGTAGGCTATTAAATATTTTAAAATTTATGTTCAAAAATTTGGCTGTGCAGTTCTTGTGAGTAATGGATTCACTATAGGAAGGAGGACTTGCTTTTCTCCTGCGCACACGGAAAGGAAACTTAGACAAGCAAAAGGGGTTCAAATGATCTTGCCTACATGTCCTAAAAACGAAGCAACACAATCAACCAAAGAATCAAAAATTTTTAAGAGATGCATAGTTCATTTAGAAAAAAGTAAGGACGATTAAACTGTTGAATTCAAAAGTCTGCAGAGAAAGGGAATACCTCTAATGCACAAAGAACAAGTTATGGAATACATATCCAATATTATGGGTTTCGCTTTTTTTTTTTTCGGATGCATAATTTAGTTTACATTTTTTATCCTTTAATCAGACTTATTATGTTAAATTTTTTCCAATATTTGCTTTATACGTAGTTCTTGTTGTAAATCTTCACTGCATATGTATACATTGAGGAATTGCTTTGCACAAATAACTGAAAAATTCAATAAATCAATTAAATCCTTAAGCATTTGATTTTCTTTTCAGTATTCTGCAGAAAATGAGTACAATAAATATCTTAGTGAGCACAGTGGTAGCAGCAATGCATTCACTACCGTTGATCACACAAATTATTATTTTGATGTAGCACCTGAATATTTGGAAGGTGCTTTGGACAGGTAAGGTTTTTATTTTTTATTTTTTTTTTTTTTTTACCGTTAGTAATTAATACTTCTAATAATTACTACTTAGAAATATAAATATCTTTGATCTTAAATTCATGAACTTACACCGAGTTGCCACTTTATTAAGTACACCTCACAAAATATGCAAATTGAGTGACTGCCTGATTTACATTTCACATAATCACAAATCATGGTACATGTATACATATCCAGAAGAAACTTTTCTACTGTTAGTTAAGCAGGAAACCATAGCATAAAATGGGGAAAACTGGCATCTGACTGACTTTCTGTGTGGAAAGACTGACTAGAATGAGCATTTCAGAAACGGTGACTTTCCTGAATTTTTCATGTACCACAGTTTCAAGGGTTTATCGAGCGTCAAGGAACAAAAAACATGTAGCCATCATGATTCCTGTGGATGGAAAACCCTTATTGTGGATGGAAAACTTGTGTGCAAAAGCAGAAAGGCAACAACACACAAAGTACTGCTCATTACAAGTCAGGTAGCCAGAAAAACAGTATCGGAATGGAGAACTAGTCGCACTTTGGCTCTAATGGGTTATCAAAGCCGAAGACCATATTGCGTTTCAAGGCTGTCAGAGAAGAACAAGAAAGCTGCCTCCTGGGGCACAGCAGCACAAGGATTGGACCATTGAAGATTGGAAAAAAGGTTCCTGGTCAGACAAATCTTGGTTCCTGCTGCATTATGTTGATGGAAGGCTTAATAGGGTGAAAACGACATGAGGTCATGGACCCCTCATGTCGTGTGCGGATTTTGCAAGGTGGTAGAGACAGAGCAATGGTGTGGGGAATGTTTTATTGGCATGAATTGTGTCTTCTAATATCTGTAGACTATCATTTGAACTCCAAAGCATACATAAAATTAAAGATTCATATTTATAGTTTATTCACACACAGGTGGCTCCTTCCAGCAGGATGATGCACCAGCACACTGGGCCAAGATCATTATGGATTGGTTCGTGGAACATGAGAGAGGGATCTCAACTCCATTGAACATTTTTGGGATGAGCCAGAGAGGGCCGTTCTCTCCTTGCCTACACCTCCATCGATTCAGCATCTTGTTGAATACAGGCAAATAAATACAGGCAGTTTTGAGGGCTAATGGAGGTTCAACACGCTTGGTGATTCCAAATATGTACCAAATAAAGTGCGCTCAATGTATTTTTACCACTTTGAGCAGAAATAGTTAGGAATTTTTCTACAGTTTTTTTTTTTATCAGACTTCTATCCCATGATAACATGTTGATTATTTTAATAAACTTGTGTGCTCTCTGAAATTACAAAATTTTTGTCATTTAAAGTAATTTGGAAAATCTTCTATGAGCCTGTCATCAAGTGAATGTTTCTCTATTTTATACCATTTGTTGTTGTACACCCTTGACCAGAGTTCCCCAACTTTTTTTAGCACTTTTCACCTCTAAAAATACAGGGTGATTCAAAATGATGTCCGTCATTTCAAAATTTTACTATGCATTTATTTTATAACATAAACTAACCAGACCGGGTTTAAAATGCAGGTAAACTCAAATATTTATTGATTCTAGCATTACAAATGTTCTATGTGACTCCCTCGAGTCATCCGGACAATGTCAAGATGATAGTCAATCTCATCCCAAACTCCTTTCAGCATGTCTGCTGTTACTAGTCCAAGAGCATTACGAATTCAATCGTCTCCTCAACACGCGCCACACAGTTGTTTGTGGAAGTTGCAGTTCACGACTAGCTTTACGAGTTGATTTCTGCGGGCTGCAGGTGTACGTGGCCCTTATTGCTTCCACCTTTTCTTTACTTACACGTGGCCTTCCCGTGCTTTTGCATTTATAAAGACATCCATAATACAGACATACATAGATAGAAATTGATCACACCACTTACAGATGCTTTTGTCAGTACGGCAATCTTTATGAAATTCCTACGAAATGCCCGCTGGACTAAAATTATAGAGTTTGTTTTTTGCATACTCCAAGACGCAATTTGCCTTTTCATTCACAGCTGCCATGTTTACTTTTATCGCGACACTAGCTTCACCACAGCCTCCAATTGCGAGAAGGTTAAAAATATTTGAGTTTACCTGCATTTTAAACCCAGTCTGGCTAGTTTGTGTTATAAAATAAATGCATAGTAAAATTTTGAAATGCCGGACATCATTTTGAATCGCCCTGTATAATAATGAACCTTTGCACTGCCTACAAAATAAATTTCCATCAACTAGTTAGTCTATGTACAAAAGAGGAGAAGTTAGTGATTCCATTTAGAATCATCAGGGTTAATCATTATTAATTACCAAAATTAGAGGGAACCTCTAATCCACAAAGAGATTTGAAATACCGGATACGTATTTCGGCTACCAAGTAGCCATCTTCAGCGATGAGAGACAAAAGTCAACTAAAGAAAAGGTGGGGAGAGGGGCAATTGAAAAGAATATCTCCCATTGGTTAAGCGGAAGGGAAATAACGACTATTGGACAAGTTAAACAGTGGGCCAATAAAATGAGAGGAGATCTTGTCAATTACGGTACAATCACTTTTCCTCACATCCCCAATTGGAAACCTTGCCCTATGCTGTACATGAATATCGTAGAAAAGTGGTATTTTAGGATATGGTTATTCCGGCTTTACTCATCCACAATAATTTCTTGTTTGAAGTCCTCAAAAAAAAAAAGTTCCAAAATTTGCCACTAGGGAACGAATGGTACATTTTCCAAATCTGGTTTGCATATTCACTGGATGTGAATCCATATGACTTTTTGCATTAGGAACTTCATGGGGATATTCATGAGTTGATTTTACTGAACACAACATAAACTTTTGCAGAGTATTCATACCAGATATGAAATACTTCAGACCATAAGGTCTCCTACCGTGTTGTTTTATGGAAAGCCTTTTGAAACGTGAGCTTTATAAATACTTGGCTTTATATGGGTATATTTGCAGACCCAAAGGTCAGCTAAGTAGGTTAGTCTTCCTACCAAAGGATTAAAGTATAAAGCCTATTTTGGTTCAAAGCAACTAAGCTTCAGTTTCTCTTCATCACATACCCAAGATCCCCACTTGTTGTTGTTCACACCTCAGGTCATGGCCGATTTTGCTGTATTCTGGAGGACTACTGCCTTATTGTAAATTTTTGAAATGGGGCTCAAACCAAATTAAAAGAAATTGGGATTTGAATAAATTTTTAATTGAATAATGAATTTAAAAAAAAAAAAAAAAAAAAAAAAAAACCAGCAACCATCGTTCTTTAAGAATTATTTATGACAAAACAATTGGCAATTAACATGAAAAATTGTAATGACAGCTCTTAATCTGGGCAGTTTCTTTCTGCATATTAATCACATTTGGACAGAGAATGGCAGATACATAGTCTATTACTTACAAGGGAACCCCACATAGCCTAGCCGCTTTAACAATGAAGTCCTTGTATGGCTATGTATGCTGAAATTTTTTTGTTTTCGCGGTTTATTTTGAAAGAAACACAATTTCGCACTCTCTTATTTTGCAAGCATCTATAGTAGCTTCAGATGAGTAACATATTTCAATTTGGTGGAAATCTGTGACATACATGTTCTTCCACATGCTGAGACATGATTCCCTTGTTAGTTGCTTTTCAAACCCGTGTATCCATTAGGGGATAATATCCAAGTGACTTGAACCTAAATTGTCCATGTAGGTTCTAGGCTGACCCCTTGGTCTCTTACCCACCAGAATGGAAAATATAACTGCACAGGAAGACCAGTTTGTAACATGTAGCAGACCTCTCAATGCGAAGAAGTAGCAGCTCAGCACCTAAAAATTCCTTTCTTATGCTGTTGTGCACTCTATCTTGTAAGGTAACATCTGCCACACATTTCGGGTATCTCATTTTGGCCGTTTGCACCTGTGATCACACTCTTTCAAATCTACAGTCTATAATGAAAATAAACTTTTAGGGGTCTCTAAAGAGCACTTTTCAAACATTCTGAAAACCTCATTCAAGGAAGAATATTCAAATTTATTCAATGATAAAAGGGGATGCAGGCTGATAACCAGCCTTTGAATTTCAGTGGGTGAGACACCTGAATCGATACAAGATTAAAAAAATCAGTGAAAAAAACGGTGAAAATAACAGTGAACAATTTACATATAATAAGAATATATGAAAAAATTCACAAAATCAACGTGATTAAAAAAAAAATCTTTAATTATTTAATTTAATTATTCATAACATTTAACAGTTGAGTTAAAATTCAAATAAATAAATTGAATAGACATTAACATATCTCAGCTTCTGTATTAAATATATTAATATAGTGAAATTAATTTTTAAATGAATCAGCATGTTGTTAAGCATTCTAAAATTACGAGCGAGGATCGAAAAGTAATGCACAACAATTTTTTGTGGCAACATTTTTAATAATAAGCAAAATTGAAGCGGTGCACCTAATCTCTTAACACATTCCTCCCATCTCGGCACCAGATTCAATACACCTTGTTCATAAGACTCAGTTTTGTTGTTGTATAGTCACATGTCCATGGCTGATTTTTAACTCTTCATCCAAACCAAAGCATCGGCCTCCTAGGAATTTCTTCATTGGTCCGAAGAGGTGATAGTCACATGGTGCAAGGTCTGGACTGTAGGGTGGCTGTTTCAGCACCTCCCAGCCAAATTCCTCAATTTTTGGCTTGGTCCTCTTCGAAAAATCTGCTCCACCTGGAGATTTTGCTACAGTCCAGAAAATCGGCACCATACATCTCCAACATTTCGCAGTTTTTCGTTTGGCCCACAAAAAATGAATTTACCTCACTGTTCTTCAGAAGTAGACCTTGCTATCAAATGCACCATCTTTACCCAGTAGTTATCGGTCCTTCCGCTAGGGTGACACATGATTCAATTTTCTTCAATGGATAGTTTGGTTTGGATATATTTTTCAATTTTGATTTCTGGAACAAAATAGTATTCCATAAAAAAATTGTTGTGCATTACTTTTCGATTCTCCCTCGTATCTTACATGGAATTGTTTCACTAAGATTCCACATTTATTTTTATGTATACTTAGGTTTGCTCAGTTTTTCTTGGGACCACTGTTTACTGAAAGTGCAACAGAAAGAGAAATAAATGCCGTGAATTCCGAATATGAGAAAAACTTGCAGAGTGATCTGTGGCGCTTGAATCAGTTGGAACGTTCAACATCTAATCCTAAACATGCATACAACAAATTTGGAACAGGTGATTAAATAAATGCTATAGATAGAAGAGTTCGGATGCGGTAACATAACAATTGCAAAATGAAATCTCATCGGAAAATGGTGAACTTGCCATAGGTTATTTAATTTGTTGAAGTGATGTTAACAATCATTTGTGTTAGGTCAGCATTTGTTAAAGTGGGGGTCATAGAAAATTTGGTGAGTGACCCATTTTTTTCAGTTATTTTACAAATTTACTAACAAGGGAACCCCACATAGTCTAACTGCTTTAACAATGGAGTCCTTATATGGCTATGTATGCTGTAATTTTTTCGTTTTCACGGTTTATTTTGAAAGAAACACAATTCCGCACTCTCTTATTTTGCAAGCATCTATAGTAGCTTCAGATGAGTAACATATTTCAATTTGGTGGAAATCTGTGACATACATGTTCGAGGGATTCCTTTGTAAGTATAAATATTTGCATTCATATGGATTAAATATACAGGGTGATTACAAAAGAACTTCACACTTTTAAAAATTTATTACATCAAACCTATTCAGAATATAGATGCACCACACATGGATTCTTAAAGAAAAACTCTTGAAGTTTATTGTGATACAGTTAAAGATGTTCAATATGCCCCCATGTCTTGACAATCCCACGTATCGCTACCGTAATGCGTTCTTTCAGCTCGTCTAGGTCATGGGAAAAGGGTAGGGTGAAGATCTTGTCCTTTACACACCCCCATAAAAAGAAATCACAAAGTGTGAGGTCGGGGCTCCGCGATGGCCACTTTGCAAGTTCCAGGTTATTGTTTGCTCGACCAATCCACCTCTGTGGGAAAGTGGCATCAAGAAATTCCTGCACCTCTTGATGCGGGATTCTCATGACAGGGGGGCATATTGAACATCTTTAACTGTGTCACAATAAACTTCAAGAGTTTTTCTTTAAGAATCCATGTGTGGTGCATCTATATTCTGAATAGGTTTGATGTAATAAATTTTTAAAAGTGTGAAGTTCTTTTGTAATCACCCTGTATTAGAAATAACCCCCTTATGGAGTTAAGTCCCCCCTCCCTTTGGATATTTTTCTGTGCTTGCATACACAGACACACACAGATACACACACACACAATCAATCAATCAATCAATCTCTCTCTCTCTCTCTCTCTCTCTCTCT
>JAHWFO010036887.1:3314067-3384004 GCA_023313115.1 Rhysida immarginata
CTCTCTCTCTCTCTCTCTCTCTCTCTCTCTCTCTCTCTCTCTCTCTCGCATGATTTGGGGTTCCTTTGGAATTTCAAAATGTGATGGGTGTTGCGAGACCAAAACGTTTAAGGAACACTGTCTTGGGTGATGCATTAGCTTATGAGGTGATAAGAGTCCTTATCATATACTATCATGATTAATCCACAAAAAATTTAAGATTAATTTAGAGTTTTTATGTTTAAAGTTTTTTGACTTACAGGTATCCTTTGTTATATGCAACCTCGTTTTTCCTATTTTCACTATAGTGCAGTTTTAGAAAGTTATACAGAGTTTCCCAAATTGATGTATACACTCTTTGAAACGTTATAGCTCAGCGCCAAAATGAGATAGAAATATAAGGCTTGTTGTGTATGATCCAGACTGCGCTGGAGAAGCATAGCAATATGTTCATTGTTGTTCATTTGTTTATAAACCAAAATGGCAGTGAAACTTGCATTCGATGAATGTAAGTGGATACTGAAATTCCAAAATTTGGATACTGAAGTGTTATTGGAAAGTGGAGAATGTTGCTGAGGTGCAACGACATAGGAGAGTTGAATTTGGTACACCACCACCAACAAGGGTAACAATAACAAAACTCCGAGACAAGCTTGAAGCCAAAGGAATGGTGAAAGATGTATTGAAAGATCGGTGATACGAAATTCCCGCTTTGATCTCCCGATTTAACCCCTCTCGACTTCTACCTTTGGAGAACTTTAAAGAACATGATGTATGCCACAAACCCACAAACACTGACAGAATTAAGAGATCAGATTGAAAATTCCATCAATATTTTCCATTAGCTACAATCAAGTCTGTATGTCGCTCTGTTCCACATCGGTGTTGGGAGTGTACTGTGGCAGAAGGTGGATATTTTGAACATGTACGGGCTTAAGGAAGTTTAAGGAATAAAATACAATAAAACTTATATTTCTATCTCATTTCATTGCTGAGTTATAACGTTTCAAAGAGTGTATACATCAATTTGGGACACTCTGTATAACAGGTGCATAATGATCGTAACAGAGCAGTGGCGGCTCGAAACTAAAATTTCTGGGGGTGTTGCATCAAAAAATTTAATTTTTACATGAACTAGGGAATAGCTACTGATAGTAAACTTAAGGATTAGGTAATATTTTTGTGTTAAAAAAGTATTAAAGAAAAAAAACGATACATTATGCTGAATGTTATCGATATCGAAAGTGAAACTGGAGGTGCTGCAGTGCCACAGTGCCTATGGGCGAGCCGCCATTGCAACAGAGGTTGTAAAACTAATTATAGCTAGAATGGATGAACTGTTGGAGTCTTTTGCAAAGCAAATACTCTACTATGGGAAAAAAAATAGGTAATTGTAATCAAAATAGGTCCAAGATTAAAAAAATGGAGAAACTATATCACTGTGAAAAGTTATCAAAGTAGGAATTCGTGTTACCTGTGAAAAGTTATCAAAGTGAAAAAGTGGTACAATCCTATTCATAAAACTAATTAATTGCATAAAGTGAGGATCACCTGTATTAATCCATTGTTTGCTTCCTGGCAAAGGTAGATTACAATAAATAAAGTATACACTTAAACTCTATTAATACGTTTTTCATGAGACAGAGTATAAAATCCGTATTATCCAGGAATGAAAGCCTTCTACGATTCACTTCTTCTTCCACTAGGTCCTTCCTCCTCTTCAACGATTCACTGAAAACTCCAAAAGTGTTATTACAAAATAAGCTTGAGACTAGTGCAAATTACATATAATCTTCACACATTTTTATTTATTTATTTATTTTTGGAAAAGAAGTCTGTGATTGAAATTGGTTACAAAAATACTATGAATAGGATTGTACACACACTAAGAACAAACCAAAATTAGCAGTTATCGAATAACATGCGCTTTGTTGTTAATGTCCATTAGAACCAATCAAATTTTGCAATTACAGAATAACATTATCAAAAATTGCATCATTAATAAAAATTTTACAACAAATACCATAAATAATTTAACATTATTGGAATTAGTTTCTTAATTTTCAAGAGAAAAAATATGTATTATCTATTTTTGAGAAAAAAAATAAATATTAAAAGTTTATATTTACAAAGAAATAGCTTTCATGGGACAGGACCAAGGGAAAAACGCTTATGAAGTAGGAAAGTGTATTAAGCAAGTACTTGTAAATTATTTGCAGTTAATTTACAACTTACCTGTCAACTTTCATGAATACATGCAGTATCAGTAAAATTCTAAGAATGTAGGTCAGATGTTCAATGATGTTAAAAACAAGCGCAGAGGGAAATTATTATTATTATTATTATTATTATTATTATTATTATTATTATTATTATTATTAATCATTATTATATAAAAAAAATAGTTGAGAACCATCAAGCTAAAAACATCACTACAGCATTTAAGAAATAGATTGTTTTCTGCCTAATTTTTTTTCAAATTTGTTTGTGTTTTTGACTTCAGATGTGTATAGAGCAACAAAAAACTGAGTAACAGTTATAATAGGCATACATATTATACCTATTCGAGAACATGGATAAAATGGCGATCAAAGAATAGATAACTTGACTGCCAATTTAGCCATGTTCCCATACAAATGAATACAGTACTTTCTTTTGGACAAAAGTTAGAGGGGCACCTCTAAATTTTGAATTTACTGTAAAACAAGAAGCAATCATCATATGAAATAGGAATCAAACTGGCTGCCTGCAACAGTGATTGTCCATACTTTCTTTATACAGTGCTTTAACACATAGACGGTAGTAATGCACTGCTGAAATGCTGTTAGACGGGCTGTTCAATATGCGCACCCTCTGCGTCAATAACATGCTGAAAGTGCAGGGCTGTATGCTCAACAGTAGTAAGATGTGTCTCCCATGAAATGTCTGCAACGTGTTGAATGATGTTGGCTTTCAGTTCAGGCAAGGTCCATACAGCTCCATGATAAACACGATCCTTCAGGGTTCCCCACAGCCAGAAGTCACTTAAATTAAGATCTGGTGAATGGGCAAAACACCTAACTCCCCTGCCTCTTCGAATTTCTGCATCATCTTTCTTAAATCTCTTGTCATGGGTCCTGTTCACAATCCCTTCACATGCCTGTGGAAATTTTTGCAGTGCTGGTGCACTATTGCTGCTGTTCTGATAATAGAGCATCACAGGAGCACATGTTTTCTTTCCCAATGGCATGGTGACCACAGCAGATTGGTTGTTCACAGATGCATTGCGATTTTGCATATGGCACCACTTTTTCCCTGGTGGCAATTGTATACACTAATAAATTTTCCATTGGAATTCTCTTTCCTGATGCTCTGCATAGCCTATACACAAAGTTTCATCATCCGTAATAATGTGGTTTGCAGCCTGTGCAGAAGTGGGGAACTCTAATTAAAACCAGCTGGTATGTTCTGTACTTGTCTGTTTCAAAACCCATGATGAGAAAAAGTTGTGCACATTGATGGATCATTTGTTCTGCATCTAAGCATTTGATAAGATCACTTAACCATTTGTAAATTGAAGACATACTAAAATGAGGTTTCTATAAAGAAATTTGTAATTGTTAATGTTTTAACCATGAGTTAATATGCTCAGAATAAATTCTGTAACTTATAAGTTATGGGTGAAGTTTTTATATCTCTTGAAAATATTACCCAAATAAATTCGTACATAAAATCATTTTTTGTGATTAGCAATGCTGTTGTTCTTAGGCTGCCTTTCTTTGAACCAATAATGACATGGCCTTCTTAACAGAATCATTAATCCCTGGGCTTTTGTTGTGCTCTGGGGCTTTGACATACATCAAATTTAAAATATGGGCCTCCAGAATGCCTCTATTTCACAAGACCCTGGGCCAACACCTCCTAGAAAGAAAGCCAAACAATTTAATAGTGTTGGGTCAGTTTCGATTTTAAACCGCGGTTTTCGGTTCTCATTTAAAAACTGAAATAAACCGAATAATGAAAAAACCCGTTCAGTTTTTATATCGCTTTTAATATCAGAAGGTCACATGGATTACTTTCTTAATCTATATTGCATGTATTTTTTAATGGCAGCAACAAAAGATTTTTAGATCTAATTTTTATTTTGACCTAATTTTTTTTTTAAATAAGCGATTACGAAATTGAAACAAATTATCCACAAAAAATAACATGTAGTAACTAAATGTAGTAAATATAATAAATTTCCTTAATCATTTCTGTATTTATTTAAAATGCACAACAATTCTTTCCAACAGTTTAGTGAAAGAACCTATTAATCAAATCGATTCCTAATTTAAAAACAAGTGCCCATGAATGCATCCCCTCTATAACCTTGAGAATCATTTTTCCCCTTTTTTCAAGTGTTTCTGTTTTCCGCATGTTATAAACATGGAAATAAGTTTTACATATACAAAAAAAAATTTTTTTCTAAAAAATAAGTTTTCACGGTATTTAAAATGTACGAATAAATGTGCCTTCGAGTGCAAAACAAGGAGTTAATCCTCCCGAGGAAGTATAGGAAAGTAGCAGAAGCCCTATTTTTACCCTTTTATCTCACTTTTTTACCCCTCTCCCCAATTTTTTAAATCGAATAATGATTTTCTCGAACTTAGAATTTAGAAAGTGTAAAAGAGCCATATCTTCTGTTGTTTCTCATCATTTCCGATCGAATGATAAATGTTGATATACCATCTGTTGCCATAATTCTAAAGACCAAGTAGCTGTCACCCCATAATTCCGACCCCATTGGGACAATTGGCCCAAACTTCATAGTAATGTTGATCTTGCTTAGAGGAATCTGCATACCGAATTTCACTCCTTTATATGCATAAATACGTGTAGACCTTTTGGTTCCCTCTTATTTCTGCCCCCAAAACTCCAACCCCAGTGGGCCAATAAAAACCAAACTAAATAGTGAAGGTGAACATGCCCATAGTAAGCTACATTCCGAATTTCAACTTTTTATCCCATAAAATGCAGAAATTATGAAGGGGATAGAGGCCGGACAGACTGACATTATGAAAACAATAAGTAGCTTCATTCATGTGCTACTTAATAAAACAAAAAAAAAAGGATTAAAGAAAACCATTGAGAGCTTGACTAAGTGTGGTTGACTTTTTTCTTCATTTTTGTTCTTACGTCGCCTGTGGAAACGACACAAAAAAATACATGCTGGATTTCTTGAAGAGGCCAATGAAAAAATAGACAATCAGCCAATCAGTATCGAGGATCAGGAAACCCCCATGGAAGGTCGTCAAGCTAAGTAAAAGCTTAGTAAAGCTTAGCTTATAATTATAAGAAGAACACATGTTTGAAAAATGTGATTTTGGGCTTTCGTAGTGGGTTTAGATCTATAGTACGGTAATACATAACGGAAAAAAACCGAAAAAAATGAACACCACGATTTTTATGTGGTAAAATACCGAAACCAATAAAATGAAAAACCGCCCATCACTACAATTTAAATGTCATAATTGTTACATTATTATAAGTCGACCAAATTTAGTGCTTATTATTGGTAGAAGTACGATTAACAATGGTCGAAATATGATGATGTAACAATGTATGACATTTCATTTGTTTGGCTTTCTTTCTAGGAGGTGTTGCCTGGGCAGCATTATTAAAATGAATGATATAAATATAATGGGTAGCCATAAAGTTTTACAATTACCATGAAAGCCCAAAGAAACCTAGTAGAAAGTATTCCCAGAAGGGCGATTGACATACTTTCAGCAAGTAGAGGTCCAACAAGATATTAAATAAAATATCAATGTACTTGTCTGCTGTCCATTCCATTATTATTCACCTTTTTAGAGAACATATTGTCCACCAGGAGGGACACTGTAGTCGTCTGCCATTACACCCGTTCATTTTGATTCCTAGGCATTGTATCGTCCCTTAGCGAAGCTGCAGAAATAAGCTATTGCACGAACTTTAGGGTTTGCTACATTTTCATAGGGAATAAATAATTGAAGTAAATCGTGAATATACTTTAGCAATATGCCAAGAACATTTTTTGGCAGATGTGTTTCGAATTGCTTCATCAACAGGGCAAAGAGTATTGAAGTCACTGCAGTTTATACAGAAATTGTATGGAGTTCAACCAACCATGAGTACAATATGGCATTTGGTTGTGATTAGTTTTACAATTGTGCATTAAATACAATAATGGAATGTTTTGTCAAGAAATATAAATATAATGCCTAATATTTGGTTAAAATCCTTATTAATTAATTTTCCTTTTTCTTTATTTTTGCATATTTCAAGATTTTCAAGCATTTTAAGTTTTTCGAGATCTTTAGTGGGGACGATATCATCATCGGTTCTGTCAAATAGGCTGAACTAGTACTTATTACTGATAATGCATTCAGCAAAGGCTGATTTGGCATGTGTTTTTTAATAAAAGATTTGAAATTTTTTTTATAACTTTCATAACGTCTTGAAATCGGTGCTAGATAATAAGAGGGTTGATGAAAAGTAATGCCTCCATGGCTGTAACTTTTTTATTAGGTTACCGATTTTCAAAATTCTTTTTATACTTGATACTTACATTTGTCCTCTATGTAATGCACTATTCATTTTTCGACATAGTCCCCATCCCTTTCCACGCACTTGCGCCAACTTGTGTCGGGCAAACTTGTCGGAGAAGAAGTCCGGGGTTGTTGTCAACACCAGGATTGAATGGCAGCTTTCACCTTGTCATCAGAATGAAACTGATGTTCCTTAAGGTGCTCTTTTATCTTTGGGAAGAGGTGAAAGCCTCAAGATGCAAAGTCGACGGGCGCGGTAAGAGTTTGAACTGCAGGCGCTGCAACGCCTCTTGTGCGTAGCTACTTGTGTGCAGTCAGGTGTTTTCATGCTGCAGAAGAGGGTCTAAAACTGCCATTCAATTTCTGTATTGACAACAACCTTGGAATTCTTCTCCGACGGGTTTGCAAGTGCGTGGAAGGAGATGGAGAGTTTGTCGAAAAGTGAATAGTACTTTATATAGAGGACAAATGTAAGTATCAGCCATGGAGGCATTACTTTTCAATCAACTCTCGTATATTCCACATGACTAGCAAGTTAATCTATAAATGCCATTCAAGTTGAATTTGTCAAATTCTCCACTCTTTGGTTGTCTAACAGTTTCATACAATTCTTGAAATTTTAAGATTTAATGAAATGACTGTTAATAATTCTCTAAAAGGTTTTCATTTTCCACTTCATAATTGTCCACTGTTTTGACTTAGGCCTTGAAAAAGTTCCCATTGAATATCAGTTAATTCAGAAAAATTCTTGGTTTGTTGCCTTATCTCATCATTTTTTTTTCTTTTCTTTTTTTTCCATCAAAAATTTAGGTAATAAAAAGACACTTGATGAAATTCCTCGTTCCAAAGGAATCAACATTAGAGAGAAGTTGCTTGAATTTCATTCTAATTGGTATTCATCCAATATAATGGCTTTGTCTGTTCTTGGAAAAGGTGAATATAGCATTTGAAATTATTCTCTTTTGCTAAGGGCTCTAGATTCTTATAGTTAAATGTATATGGTGATTGGTTTTATTTTATTTCTCTTAATTTTTAATCCACAACAGAGAGTCTTGATCAGTTACAACTTTTAACATTGAATTTATTTGCTGGCGTTACGAATAAAAATGTGAAGATTCCAGAATGGACAGAACATCCATTTTCCGATGATTGCCTATGTGTGGGTTTGTTTCTTATGTTTTTAGATTAATTACCTATAGTCCTATCTCGCTTCTCATTAACATTTTCAACAAAAATATGAGGACAAATCAATAAGTATCCACTATTGTGTGCACAAGCCGAAGTCTCGAAATAGAAGTGTATGGACTTCAATATGCTTTGGCACCAAGAGTCTCTCAAGGAGTGCAAATCACTGAGCAATGCCAAGGGCACAGCTTAGAAAGGAGGCCCAAATCAGCCCAAACCAGTGATTCGGATTAGAGTTACTAAAGAGATGATTGATAATTAGTAAATATAAGTAAAATCCACCACAGCTTGTCGAGAAGGCAGGGTAAAGTTTTATTACACAAAGATAAAGCTTGCAAACTACAAATAACAAAATAGTCAAGCAAAAGCTTCTAACGTCGGCTTGCAACACTGGCTTCTGGGAAGTAAACAAAGGACGGAGACTAAGATAGACAGTAAGCGGCTACCCCTAAAATAAAAAAAATTCGAGTAATAGACGACATGGAATTGTACAGGAACTTTAAAAAAAAAATCAGCTCCAAAACAGACTTAACAATTCGCAAACTTAACAAGATTTTTTCTACTAACTCCAAAAAAATATAAAATAAAGAACTCTTAGCAGAATAATAATTTACAAAAGTTCCATTCTCTCAACTAGACTCTTCTCAGGTCACCACCGCAAACAATGACTGGATCAGAACTGCCTGTCCTCAAGTGCGCAACCTTTTTTCCGAAAATCTCCTCAATAATAGATAAACGGTAAGCATACATGCGCAAACCTCAGATGACAACAAAGATAGCGAAGCAGACGCACATTCATTTTAAACAGTTTAGCAATCTAGCCAATAATTGTTGATGTTCAGTTAAGCGGGCAGAACAAACTCTGTCCTGTGACATCACTGCGCAAAATGTTACGCTGAACACGAGATCACAAAGTATATGTAAAATGAAGTAAGCACATGCGGACTAAAGACACAAAACCCAATAGTAAGGATATCCATAACCTACTAGACCTACTTTGCTTTCAAAAATGACTGTTATTCCATTCCTGACGGGGTGATAATGGGTTCACTGATTAGCTTAGTGATAGCGGAATTCTTCCTACAATACATTGAACAAACATAAGTCAGGAAGATGATAGAAGATGGAAGAATCATTCTTTACAGAAGGTACATAGATGATATCTTTATCATACTAAACGATAGAAAATGCACAGATGCGAAAATTCTACACGAATTCGATAATTTACACAATTCCATTGCATATACCCTGGAGAAAGGCATAAACTATCTTGACATCCGAACCATTAGGAATATGGCGACACATAGTTTTGGTTTTAAAATTTTCAGAAAAAGCACGACTACAGCCAATGTAATTCCTTTTGGTTCAAATCACCCAATTCAGCATAGAATGGCCACTATAAAACAATATAAAACAATATCCAGTTACTAAAAACGCCAGGAAAGAAGAAATAGATACCACTTTCGATATAGCTAGGAAGAATGGTTTCTTGGACCGCATCACCAATTTCTTACTTATGAAGGTAAAACAATCTACAAATTCGCAACCAGAAGATAGAAGCAAAAAGAAGAAATAACTCACTTTCACATAACTAGGACCAATGATCAACACCATTGCCAACATTATTACGTGAGCAAGGCCTCATGATTACCTACAGAACGAAGGACAACAGTCGTTTTGTGTTAAATCAAGAACACAGGATGCGGACACTGATCTATTCAAAACATAAGCTCACATAACTGGATTGTGGATCATACTAAATAGGATCCACTAGAAGCTCCTTCATAGAAGGTTTCAAGGAGCATAGGCACTCCTGGGTCAACAAAGACGGTTGGTCTGCCTATGCAGAGCACCTATACAAAGAATGACATTGGATGCTACCGATCAAGGAATGCATGACCATTCTAAGAAAAGTAAAAAAACAAGAAAAGATCTTGTTGCAGGAAGAGATCGAAATTAGAAGACACTATCTAAAAGAAGGAAAAAAGCTTTTGAATAATCAAGTTTCTTTTGAAAGATATACCATCATAGATATCATCAACGGACTCGATAGCGATCCCAAATATTCATGATGTCATAATCGCTCTTTATTAGGTCTCCCTTTGGCTCCACTTGTCATTCTCATCGCTTATGTACCATATATTCGTGTCTATAAGTAGATTTTTTTTTTTTTTTTCCAGAAAATGACCCCTAAAATCCACATTCGGCTTATGCAACTAAGTGGAGTTTATAAAAAACTAAATAATAATTTATCAATCCATTTCGAATTCACGTTTTAACCCTTCCACTGCTTAAATAAATTTCTGATAAGATAACATTATTCACTCTTTGCAGCATAATGAGAATCTCTAAAAGGCTGTGGTGGCCATATTGGAAAAAGTACAAGGGGGAGGGGGTGTCTTTTTACGTATTCTTTCATTGCAATACATCAGTACATTAACGTAAACAGTTGTTCAATAGATAATGAATTCAAAATGGAACATCAAAACATCGAAGATTGAAGAACATCGAAAAATTCGATATCAAAACTTTTTGAACATCGATACATAGGCTACCATCGATACTATTGCCAAGCACTAGCGTAAAAAATTTAATACACCTTACAGCACATTGTAAAAGTACGAGGGTAGCCCAGAAAGTAATGCACCACAATCTTTTTCTCCATTCCCAACAATGGTACGAATGCGAAATTTGAGATATGCGTTCTTTGAAGTTTTCGGAGTGCGCGCGCAAAGTTTCTGTTTCTTCCAACAGATAGCGTACGTGCAGCAATGGAACAACATGGCGTCTGTAAGTGATGTACGTTACAAGCAGCATGTCATCATTGAATTTCTCACTGCGGAGCAAGAAACGGTTGGAAACATTCACAAACGTTTATGTGCAGTTAATAGAGCATCAGCAGTCGACAAAAGTACGGTTAGTCGCTGGGCACAGAGGGTGAGGCCATTAGAAAGTGGTTTGGCGAAGCTCCAAGATTTGCCGTGGTTGTCACACCTGACGAGATGCAGCATGCTGAAACAGGATTGGACAGTGTTACCCCATCCACTCTACAGCTTTCTGACCTAGCGCCCTCAGACTTTCACTTGTTTGGGCCATTGAAGAATACCATTCGTGAAAGACATTTTGAGGATGACAAAGAGGTGATTCGCACATTGAAGACATGGCCACCACAGCCTTTGTATTGATAGGGCATACATGCCCTTGTGTCTTGCTGGAGGAAGGCCATAGAACGGGACAGAGATTATGTGGAAAAATAAGGAGTGTAGAAAAAACATCATTCTTTTGGGTGTATAAGTTTCATTGTGTTCAATAAATAATTGTTGAAGAAAAAAATTATGGTGTATATATCAATATACACTGCATTATTTCATGTCTTTTTCCTCCATTTTCCATCCACTTTTCCATTGTAAAAAGCAAATGCATAAGTCAAATCCCAAAAACAAGATGGTGCTGACCTTGGTAAACAGTCAGTGTTCATAGCAAATGCGTCATGAAAATCATCCAAGAATGTTTTATAAAGAAAGCTAATACGGTTACAATGAATATCTATTATTACACATAGTAAATAATTACTGTATCGCTTCAAAAAATAAAAATAAAGAATGTGAGGTCGATGAAAACGAGACTGAAGACTATGTGGATGACGATTTTCATCAACTTTTTGGAGCGTCAGATGAAGAAGCTATGTTTGATGGCTTTTCCACATCATGAATTTGTTACTATAGATTTAATCTTATTGCATTTGCACAAAAACTCCTTGTAATTGTTGTGTTCTATAATAATTTTATTTCCTCTTAATTGTTGCCTTTTTTCCTTTTTTGCCTCGGCTTATGCTTGAGCATGGCGTTTTTCCACTTTTTGGGATCAAAATCAAGTATATGCGGTATTTGTTTTTCCACTTTTTGGGATTCGACTTATGCACGAGTACATGCAGTAAATCTGCCAATCAGGAACATGATAATGAGCTGATTGGTGGACAATCTCGTATCTGTTACTATAAAGTCAATGTAATGTCATCTACCTAATTGTAGCTGTTTTGCCCGTGAGGATGGTGCAATACTGTAACATGTCGGCATTAATAAATGGTCTACCAGTCTCATATATGTCTTCTAGCATATATTTTCCATATATCAACCTATACCGCAACACTAGACAGCATAGATATAATCAAGATGACCCAATAGCAAGTTGGCAAACCCACCTCCCTCCTGCATGAAGGTGATGTAAGCGAATCCCCCAATAAGTCAATACCAAGGCCAGAATTTTTGAAGGAAGGGGGGAAGGAAAACTGAAAGCCCGGCACAGACGATCCCAAAACTGGATATCTTCGAGGAAGGGTGAGCCTCGACCATCGCGAGAAATGTACGTGAGGCCGAAGGTCTCACCTTGGCGAAAGGAATGCAAAACACAAACCTTTCCTCAGGAAAAGCTTTTTGGAAACTGGCGGTGGGATCATGATAGCACACAATCAGAGGAAGTGAGGAAAAGGTTTTCCTCCAGCTTGAACCCACAGTGGCCGCAAAACCCAGAAAAGCATGCAACACCGCATACGTGTTTTAATGTTCTGTGGGTTGACATCTTTGTCTATGCTTGCAGAAAGTTCAGCAGTCATCACACAGTTTAGTTTTGAACTGTGGACACAGTAAATGGCTGCACAATTCTATGTTCGCACCAAGAATGAACAGCATCCCATGATTCATTTTATTTGGGCTGAAAGTTTCTGGAGTGGAAATACATTGAAGACTTTCGGCACAATTTGGGGCAGGGCTTGACTATGGCAAAGTCTATAAGAATAGTTTGAAAGTGGCTTGAGGGGAGTACGAGTGGCTTGCTGCTCAATCAATGATGTTTTCTTAGAAGCTTGCAGAATCCTGGACCAAGTATATTAAGTACAGGGACTATTTTGAAAAATGATGTAATTGTAAGGATTCTACCTTTGATGTAAAAATTGTTTCCGGATACTTATTAATTTGCCCTCATATAACAAATATATCCTAAATACTGTGTAAAAAATTAAATTTTAAATGGAATTCTATATTGTAATTTTATATGCTGGCAATGTCAAATTTTACTTTAAAAATGAAATAATATGGTCATTTCATTATTTTTTAAGTAGAATATTTAATTATTTTGGTTCTAATAATTATATTAAGTTAAAGTTTGGTGAACCCATCAGAGAGGAATTCCGGGGTTGTTATCGACACAAGGATTGAATGGCATCTTTCACCTAGTCGTCAGAACGCAACTCATTTCCCTTAATGTGCTCTTTCTTCTTTGGGAAGTGGTAAAAGTTGCAAGGTGCAAAGTCTTTCATCTTTGAGCTGTAGGCATTGCATCGCCTCTGGCGTGTGGCGATCGTGTACGAGCAGGCGTTATCGTGCTGCAGAAGAGGGTCCAAAGCTGCCATTCACTCCTGGTGTTGACAACAACCCCAGAATTCCTCTCTGACGGGTTCACCCAACTAGTCACGCATTGGTGCGATGCGTGGAAAGGGATGGAGACTATGTCGAAAAGTGAATAGTGCATTACATAGAGAACAAACGTAAGTATCAGATACAAAAAGATTTTTGAAAATCTGTTAACAAATTAAAAAATTTATGGACCAGGAGGCAAAAATTCTTGAACAACCCTTGTACAATAACTGCTTAAAATTACTACCACCGGCTAGGATGCATGAATCCAATATTCTCCTCATTGACTGCTGAACTCTTTCAAAAGACACCAGGGTTGTTTCTTATTGCATTACATGCATCAACTATCTGATTTCTCAAGTCTTCTATATATTTTATAGGAGTAGTTATAAAGTAATGACTTCAGATGGCCCCATAAGGATTAAGTCCGGGGATTGAGTAGTCCACCTGACCAATCCAGCGATCTTGATATGTTACATTTAAAAACTCATGAGCAATTACACTGAAATGCGCTGGTGCACCATCGTGCATAAAGCAAATTACATTTCTCGTTATTGGTGCTATATCCTCTAGAAAGACTGGTAGCGAATATTACAAAAAATTTTGATACACTCACTGGTAAGTCTTCCTGATAGAAAATGATTAATGCTGCACACAAAATTTGGAAATGGGCATGTGTATGAATGCGTAAAGGTGGCCTGTGTTTTTGTCCACCCCAACTCAAAATACTTTTTTTCACTGAAATATGCTTAAAAATGAATCGATGAATGAGTTTTGAACTCATGAATCGAGAAGATAAGTTTTCAAAAAGAAAATTCCGTTATTAAGTTATCGGTCTCTTATTCAGTCCAGTTAGCCAGTCACCCAGAATTCCAACCCAAATATTCAATGAAAACTGATGTTGAAAATGATCTTCACTTACCTCATGTGGACTTTGTTCAGCTCACACAAAGTTTTTGTGAAAATTCATCAGTGTATTTCTTGAGAACTTTGCTTCATTGGTAAAATGAATCGGCAATAGTAGTTGAGGGATTTGAGCCAATGTTGCAGACCTGATACTATTGAATTTGGAAAATCAATTGAATTTGGGAAATGCAATACGTGGAGGAAAATCAGCAGGAACAAGTCCCTGAATGCATTGAATTTGGTATGGTTACAACAACTGCCGTTTTAAAATTTTTCACACAGTCCCATTACATAAATTCAGGAGCTTCTTCTAATAGAAATACCTGGAGCTTCTTCTATCATGTTCAGCAAACATTTGTGATCATATCCGACATAGCACTGATGTTTTCCGGCATAACAGGCTCATTGGCTATCACTACGAGGTTCGTCTTCAAGTGACGTGTCTTCCTTTTTAAAACTTGCGATACAAAGACAAAACTGTGGCTTTACTCGGAGCGCTGCAAGAAAATTTCTGTTGTAAGTTTCAAATCAATCCAACATTTTTAAGCTTTTGAAATAATCGTAGAAATCATAGCATGCCATACTTGCTGATTCAGCTCCACTGTTTTAACGTCTGTCTGCCATTGCAAAAGCTTTAGAATTGTCACCTGAAAATAATGCAACATGGCACGGTCAAATCTTGCACATGACCCTATGATAAAAGTGAAACTGACTTGGAGAAAGTGAAACAAATTTGGTGGGATGTATGCAGCATTCCTGACTAAAAACCTTTAGAGGGCCCCTTGTAGAAACAGTGAGATATAGGTATAGTGGTTATATAGATATCCTTAATGGTTTGTATCATGAATTGAGAATGTGGTAAAGAAAATCCATTGCATGCCATTTTGTATTGCGCTAGAATAAGGCTATTTGTATTTTAACATGTCGAAAATGTCTAATAATAAATTCTATTTTTATGATTTCAGAAACGTGGATTTGTCGTTCCTGTGAAGGACATTCGTAATCTCAATATTTCTTTTCCTATTCCTGATCTTCAACCTTATTATAAAACAAATGTAAGTTTTCAATTTTTCTCTCATTTGTTTATAAAAATAATTATATAAAATATATTGTGAGCGAATTAGATGAAATTTCCATTCTAAAATCAGTTGCATCACATATAACTTAGAAAAAGTTTAAGACGGGGAGAAAGAGGATTCAGTGAACAACACTTCAGAAATGCTTAATGTATTCTTGAGGGTATCTTCTTAATTAATTAAAAAAATTAATGGAAGGTTTTGAATGCAATTTTGCATTCTTCTTCAGATAAAGGATTCCAAACTTATTACAGTCAAACCCTGATAACTCAAATCGTCAGCGGACCACATAAAAATTTTGACTTATCAGGTTTTGGAGTTAACCAGTAAGTCAAAAACAAGGCTACATGACCAATACTAAGATTACATGATACTCACAATATTTCTGTGGATTTGATTAGTTTTAATGAGATCCATATACAAATACAGTACTGACCCAGTAAAATACGAAATCAATTCCAATGCTGCTTTGGCATGGCTTCCGAATTCTACTTCTGGTTTGTAAAAATTTTTGAAAGGCATCTCTTGGCGATTTTTGCCCATTTATTAAGTAGCAGAAAAATGGAGCTACTTATTGTTTTCACAATGTCCGTCTGTCTGTCCAGGCGGCCGTCCATCCGGCCCCTTCATAATTTCCGCGTTTTTTGAGGTAGAAGGTTGAAATTTGGAATGTGGCTTACTATCGGCATGTGCACCTTCACTGTTTAGTTTAATTTTGATTGGCCCACTGGGGTCGAGTTTTGGGGGCGGAAATTAGAGGGGACCAAAAGGTCTACGCGTATTTATGCATTTAAAGGAGTGATATGCAGATTCTTCTAAGCAAGATCAACATTACTACTGTATGAAGTTTGGGCCAAATTGTCCCAATGAGTTCGGAATTGTGGGGGTGGCAGTTACTTGGTCTTTAGAATTATGCAAAGTATGGCATGTCAAATATCATTTGATCGGAAATGATGAGAAACGAAAGAAGATAGAGCTCTTTTACAGTTCTAAATACTACGTTCGAGAAAATCAATTTTTCGAATTAAAAAATTAGGGAGGGGGGGGGGGGGGCTTAAAAGAGAGATAAAAGGGTAAAAAAATAGATGATCTCAAGGCTTCTGATACTATCCTATACCTTCTTCGGGAGGATTAACTTCTTGTTTTTCATCTGATGACATTTATAATATATGTATACATGTTTTATATTTGAAACTTTACAGAGAATTTACTTTTTTTCTCGAATTTCTGTTATCTTTACATCGACAAAGGCAATGAGATAGTGAAGTTTCGAAACCAAAACAGTGAAGGTCAATCAGAAGTGTATGACTGCTTCTAAAAACTCGTTTGCAATCATTCATTTCGGATCCTTTCGCTGGATGCGTATTACGACTAATTAGGACTTAAGAGGACTAGGCTATCACTTAATAAAAGCTTTGATAAACTGCTTTCAGAAAAAGTTTGCATATGGTCCACATGAACACTTCCTCTAAAAATGAATGCACATATCATCATCAATTACTACATCTAAATATTCTCCCACTGAACAAGTTCGATTCGCAATTTTGTGTTCGCGCTAAGTTTTGATTTTCACAGTGCCTGCCAGCGACTGCGAGAGATTCCTGCATCGTTTTCTTTGTCATGTGAACATAAAAATGAATAAAGTTTCAACAGGCAAAGTTTGTTTTTTTAAGATAGGTTTTGCTTAAATTTAGGAATACCTATTCACTTAAACCAAAATTTCTTTGAGATATCTTAGGAATTTATTAAAAATTTTGTTGGAGTTAATGAGTGAATTTTCTATTGAAATTAAATTCTCTGGGGGATGGGACTTAGAATATTGTTTGAGTTAACCGGGAATTTGAGTTATCAGAGTTTGAGTATCCGGGTTCGACTGTATCTGAAACAGCATAAAAGGTAAATTTTTTGGTCACATACAATTTTTTTTAAATTGAATCAATAATCACTTAGCATGTATAGGATGATTCACACTGAGTGTTACAAACTCATTCATTTTGTCGGGGAGATCAGGTTGAGCAACAGATCAAAGTTTTATTACTGTAGAAGCAAATTTTACTGTAGGTAAACAAAACATATCTTATGAAATTAAAAACCTAAGAGAATATACTGAGTGGCCAGATTATTATGACCACCCGATATTTGTAGGCAAATTAGCTATGATTTTGCACTGAAGTTGCTAGAGGGCCAGACCATTCTAAACAGGGAAGCAGGTTGTTTACCATGACAGTAAAAGTGATTTGTTTCTGAAGATATGGGTAAACAGTGCCATTTAACAGCGTTTGAGTGTGGGATGATTGTTGGAGCTCGGAGCCATGGAGTGACTATCAGCAAAACAAGCTGCATTCATTAAATATTCAAGAGCAGCTGTTGTTAAAGTGTTTAAAGACTAAGCTGTCAGCTGGAAAACCAGGTCTGAACGTGCGAGTTGTGGCCGTCAGTGACTAGTCATTGTTCAGACAGAACAAGAGTGGCAAGACTGGTACAAGACAACACAAGGGCAACAGTGCATCAAATTACTGCAGATCTTAATCGGGGATCCATCAAATGATCTCTGAAAATACTGTTCATCGTACACTGCATCGTTTAGGATATGGAAGCCAAAAACCTGTTCGAACACCTTTCCTGTCTGCAGTTAACAAGATAAAACATCTTCAATTCACACAGACAGGAACACAAGGATTGGACAGTCGAGCATTGGAAAAAGTCATGTGGACCAATGAATCATGTTTCTTGTTGCATCATGCAGAGGGCAGAGTGAGAATTTGGCAGAAACGACATGAAAGCATTGATTCCACATGGATGAGTACAATACTTCAAACAGGTAGGGGTTAGTGATATGATCTGGGGTGTGTTTTCCTGGCATGATTTGGGCCCTTTAATTCGTGTGGAACAATGTCTGAATAGCACAACATACCTAAGTATCATTGCTGACCAAGTTCATCCTATCATGTTGATGGCATGTCCTAATGGAGATGGCTTTTTCCAACAAGATAATGTGCCATGCCATGGTGCTTGTATTGTGCAGGAGACTTTACCTTGCTTAGGATGGGTACCATAATCACCAGACCTCAATCCAATTAACCATTTGTGGGACAAACTTGAAAGAGCCAACAAGCAGCTGGTTCCACAACCATCAAATCTCACTCAACTAGATAGTGCTATTATTCATCAGGCATAGTGTCAGATTCCTTGCATCACCTTTCAATATCTCATGGAGTCAATGCCAAGAAGAATTGCTGCAGTATTGAAAGCAAAAACTGATGGGGTGGTCATAATAATCTGGCCAGTCAGTGCATATGATTGGTATAACAAATGCTCAAAATGTGCCCCTTGAGACTTGAGTACAATCACGACAACTACAAATCAATGAATCATCAACATTAACTGGCATCAGTATTTGTGAATTTGATTGACTGCATCAGTTATCTGTTTGAGTAATTGTTCGTGTGTATTGACGTCAACAAACAAACGATTGTCAATTATTAATAGATTGTATTTTGCATTTTTAAAGGTAAAACGTGTATTGATATTAGTACATGTTAAAAACTTTGATCTCTTATGCAGGGTATAAATTAAATGTTGGGTGCTATTTGGAGGATTGTTTTTTAAGGACAAAATAAATGGAAAATGTTCTTGGAAATTTTTTAATAGAAAACTTACGTTTCGAGAAAAATGACTTTGAAATGTGATGTCGTCAGTGGTTCATGCATGATGGTGCTCCTGTTCATTTTAGTTGTACAGTTGGAAATTATTTGGAAACAAACTATCGTTGTAAAGGGATAGGTGAGGAAAGGGGAAAACCCGTGGCCCTCTCATTCTCCAGAACTCAATCCACTTGATTTTTATCTTTGGGGGTCATTTAAAAATCAATAATTTATTCCACACAAATTAATGACTGTGATTCTCTACACCAACATATCAAAGTGGGCTGCCAGGAAATCAAAGCAACATCTGATATTTTTGAGCGCATAAGGAGGTCGATGGTAAACTGCATAGCAAAGTGCATTTTGAAGTTCATGGTGGACATTTTGAACAGTTACTGAAAATACGTGTAGTACAGTAATTATTACTGATGTTGTGCAAACAGTAGGTTGTTTCTGCTTGTTTAAAACACATCTGTGGAAGTTGAGATTTGATATGAAATAATTACATTGCTGTGAGTTTCCTAACTGCTCTATTAGATATGTCATCACAGTTCAAGTAATTTTTCTCAAAATGTATTAAAAAACTTCAAAAAATTTTTTGTCTTATTTTGTCCTTAGGAAACGATCTTCCAAGTAGCACCCAAAACTTAATTTACACCCTGTATTTCTTTAACTAAGTAAAAGAAGACCTAGATCCATATAACAGTTACCACTTGAAATGACCTCCCCTTGAGCACTTGTTATAATAAATCTTATATACTCCCTTATGCTTTTAAATTAAACGTTGATTATAACTTCTTAAAGTGTCGTGCTTATCTATAAGGAGCGTTCAAAAAGAAATGAGCCATAGTCTGGAATGTGCAAACAGGTGACAGAATGATGATATCGTTGCGTGTGTAACAAAGAGTGGTTCCGACAAGAATGGGGAAGTTCACAGCCAGCCGCTAGAGGGTGACTGTGAAAATCACATGACTATACAAAGGAAGCAGAAGCAAGCGTCAATCATCTAACAGTCATTCGCGTTGTATAAGCACTGAATAAGTGAAATGGAGGCCTCAAAAGAAGAGCAAAGAGGTGTTGTTCGTTTTCTGACAGTGGAAGCAGTAGGGGGAACGGACATTCATCGAAGAATGTCACCAGTGTACGGTGAACACTGCGTGTTCCTTGCAAGGGTCAAGGCATGGCACAAGTGGGAGTTCTCGGTCACCCTCCATCCAGTCCAGACCTTTCTCCCTGTGATTAAGCCATTTTTGGTCCCCTAAAAAGGCGCTGAGGGGCAAACGATTCACCTCGGACGACGACGTCAAGCAGTACGTGCGGAACTGGTTCACAGCGCAGCCCCGGGAATTTTACGAGACAGCCATTCACCACCTTGTGTCGCAGTGGGACAAGTGCCTCAACAGCCAGAGCCAATATTTCTGACATACAAGTACTGGTTCTGTTCCTAGGCCTGCGGCTTGTTTCTGTTTGAATGCTCCTTATATTTTCTGTAGTTCTATACCTAATTGGAATGCAATCTACAAGGTTCAATCAATAAAAAAGGTTTCTTGGTGCATGAAAAAAATCATTTGCCATTTTGAAAAGGTGAATATTATATTGAAGTGTCCCATCCCCGTGGGCGATTGCCCAAGGCCGACCTACGGCAAACGCCTATCACACGGGAGCGGAACTGCAGGGTTGTTGGGTTTGGTCAGGTCAAGAAACAAAAGAGTCTGGGAGGTTGGATCAAAAATACAGTTTAATAGGAAAAAATAATAAATATTTACAAAGTGATTAAGACATGCAGGGCCCTCCAGCAACAAAATTAAAAAACAACAGACAGTTCACATATTCATAATAAAATTATTCAATTTACATACAAAATGGCCAGCTTAAATTATTTATGAGGCATGACCTTTTGGCAAACTGCCATAACACTGGTCCCACACTTGGAGTATTATAACTCTAGATGGTGTATACACCAACTCCAGCTCACCTAGCTATGCAACTTTCTCCTGCCGGGTAATTGCTAAGGTCTCCGAGACCAGATTTGTGTGCACCCAACTGTCAGACATATGGCCTGAGGAAACGCCCACATTGTCACACCACACACCAACGTAAGAAAACATCGTGTGCCCCTTTTCATGTACTGAACTACGGGAAGAGGCACCTAACCTCCTTGGCATTGCTTATTATCGTTTAATCAACAATGGCTCGATTAATAGTCAATCCGTATTTCGGGAATCCTGTATAGGCACCCGATCCTACACCTACGGTTTATCACCCAAACAGGCAGCGTGAAGATCCCTTAATTTCCCATCAATTGCGCATAACACATGGTACCTTCGCATCCAATCCCTGGAGAAAATTGTTTTGCCTAACATGCCTGAGCTTGACAACTCAACACTCCCATGCCTGAGCTTGACAACTCAATACTCCGCCAGGAGGACGAATTCCATCATACCAACCTAAAGTGGCGTTCCCCGTGGTGGCTTAAACACTGTGAAAAGATACTAGTGTATGTTGTCTTGCTTCCCATTAAGGGAACACACACTGCTCCCACAGACTGACACCGGACTTGTTACAGTTCTCTGATGTCTGCGGCAGAGCTTGCTCGACGTACCAAAGTTTTTCACTTGGGCCTTTTTTTTTTTTTTTTTTAAAAAGCACTACGGCATTCACCACAAAAGAAATCCATAATTCATTCTTTAATACTAATCACTTCCTGCATAGCAGGCTCATCTGGAGGCTCACTGGCGAGATGCATCTTTATGCATGAGCCAATGTTCGAATTCAACTTTGAAGCAAATAGTCGTCACCAAGCTTCCGAAAATTGTGTTAAACGCATTCCTCTGAACATCTGGCAAATAAATTGTGACATGGCATATGCATGTCACTACATATTAGGACGTTTTCATAGCCCTAATATGTGTTTATTTTCTAGTATCTTTTAATCCCTTTAATTTTATTCTGTTTTATTTTTAATTGTATTATCATTTCTTCCTTCTCTCAGCGTCTCGCAGTCGGTCGGCAATACTTTTCTTTCCCATTGCTGTTTATTTGCGAATTCTCGCTCATGCTTTTCACTCGTGTTTCCATGGAAACACGTTTTTTCCTTTGGAAGCGTCGTCACGGCAGAGATCATGTGACCGGCTGCGCGGAACGTTCGCTGAGGGGAGGGGGGATGTTCAACTCTGGTGAGCGCGCGTATTGCTTTAACGTCTTTTTCAAAAAGGGAGAAAGTGAATGAAAAAGGCTGATTGGCTAAAAAGAAAATATGATTTTTTTTTATGCTCCTTCCATATATAAAGTGCGTGGCGGGAAAACGAACTCTCTCTTGCTCTCTCTCAAAAGAACTCTCTCTCTCTAAAGAACTCTCTCTCTGGCAGTCTCTCTCTCGACAGGAAGTTTGAAGTGATAAGACGCAATGATTGTTTAGCCATAAGACTGGTGATGCAAATCATCTTACAGTGCTAAAAGAATGCGGGTTGTCAATGAAAGGTACATTGACATGACAGAACATGTGGAGAATTTTGTGCAGAATTAAAATTCTACAAAATTTGCATTGTCCTTCATTTGGAAGCCAATTTATCATCAGATGCGCAACGGCTCCGGGAGCGGTGTGATGGACTCGACTCGGCAACAAAGCGAATATCGGCGATCAGAAATACATCAGTAAATTGAATAGCAGTTCCTCCTTGACGTTAGCAGGTGAATTTATCTCTGTGGAGGCGACAGTGGGACAAGCTGTCGGGGCAGAGAGGGATGCTAACGGGTGCTTTAGGGAATCTGTCTATTCAATACTCCAAGCGACGCCAAGGTCGTGATCGAACATCGCAGCGTTCAAAAGAACATAATTGTGCATCAGAGCTTCGAAGAAGTGAACCAAGAACAAGCAACAGAAACATCAGATAAGTGATAAGAGTTTGATATTGTTGTGAATGACAAGTGCTAACATTCGATTTGTTTATGAGAAAGGTTAACGTACTGAACCACGGGAACGATTTTCTTTTATTTGTGTGAGAAGGAGCGCGCGTTTTGTCGTAGTCAAGATTTTATTGAATTTTTTTTAGAATCCATATTTATCACTTAACCTTTGTACTAACCATTAACTCATTAACTCTTCATAATCAATTTTCAGTAATTTTCAAAATAAAGTTTAAATTGAAGTTAAAGAACGTGTCTCTCCTGTTTTAATTCCTTAGTATTTAAGATGCATGTTATGTTAAGGTGGGTCTCGTAGTTGCACAGTGATTCTTTCCTTTTATGCCATGACCGAACACTCTTAAACGAACCTGGGTATTACAAAATTTATTGCGGACACAACCTGAGAAAAGAAGAGTCTCATTTGAGATTGTAAACTTGGGGGTAAGAGCGTGCATTTGCACGGCGCACAATTGTGTGGAACATTTGTGCCGAATGAGATATAGTGTACAAGGGGTGTGGAGAAAGTACACACCCGTACACCACGTACGTATAGCTTACGCTTCAAATCTTTTATTACCCCTCACAAAATCTCATTCTACATAATATTAAAATATAGCAACATCCAAGTATATTCTGGATATTTTAGAACAGACAAAAGGGCATCGAACATGAACATGTCCATCATTTCCCAATCGCATTTTCATGGACAAGCAAAAACTCCATCCACTCTCTTTGGCAACAAGATCGCTAACAACTCTAAACTTAAATTATTCAGAACATCGGAGAAAAAATCTAAAAGCAACACGTAATAATGCTAAAGGAAATGTCAGCATGCCTTCTCATAAAATTTTCCGAGAAACAATGCTGACTCTCAACACTATATCGCCTGTTGTGTTGGCAACAAAGACAATAAATAGTTAAAAATAAACAATAACACTCTGTTACGTGCAACAAGTAAGTGATAAAATAGTTATAATGAAACTTGTTTATTAAAACAACATAAATATTCCATAAAGTTATTGCACTAAGCAATAAAAACCATTTGAAATGGGCATGTTCTAGGCCTAACACATCACGTTAAAATTCTACTGACTCACAAACAATTTTTCCACAAATTACCAAATTGATTCAGACATTTGCCTGACTGGTGGACCAATTTGTTTATTCCAGCGAAGTAAAAATCAGGTCTCTGCTGATCTAACCAGGCTTTTGTAGTTGTTGTCACTTCTTTGTCAGAAAAAAAAAATCGCTTTTCAGCCAAGTACTGTTTCAGGAGAGGAAACTGGTTTAAATCTCTTGGAGCCAAATCTGGACTGCAATGTGGATGATTCCACACTTTCCATTTGAACTTTTGGTGCAATTGCTGTGTGCGGTGTGTAGACTGGAATTGTCATGCAGGAGAATGACTCCATTGGTTAACATGCCTGGACGTTTGCGACGGATGGCTTCATGCAAGCCTTTGAAAGTGGTGCTACATTAACGATGAGAATTGATTATGTGTCCAAACACACATGTTGCCTGCGTCACCATAGACTTCAATAAGCTGGTTGTGAATTTCCACTGGAGGAATGTCTTTTACCCACAAAGACTGAATAACACTTCTTAATTCAATCCGAGACCATTTTTCAAGTCTTGCCATTTTCAGCTGTAATTGTGCATGATGTGGTATCTATCATCCATTTCATGTGCAGTCAAAATTATTGTTATCTAACGTAAAATTTCAAAAAAAAACAAAAAAACACTGCTTTTGGGAATGTGGCACCATCTCTTGACACGTCTTGGAACTTTTTTTTTTACTCTTGACCCTCGTATGTTCATATGAAATTTTTAGCTCGACCTGTCTTCCCCAATAAAATGCTGAAGTTTGTTACATTCATCAGGAATCACCCTGTAAAAAAATTTTCTTTTCGAACTCAAAGTTCATAAAATACATCGATAAACTTTAATTCTTCCCCTCTCTTCCTGTGACCATAAGTGACTCCATTTTTAATTTGTGATGGTTGTACATAGAATTGGTGAGCAAGAATCCAAATTTAGTGATGTGCCTGCAATGAAAAAAAATACTATATTGTGGTTAATCATCGACTTCCTTCATATATTTAAGATGTTGTGTATCATATTCAATGGTAATCTTTTGAATTTCAGTAGACATCTTCTAATATACACATGATTTTTGCATGAAATTTTACAGCCCGGTGGATATCTTGGCCATTTGATTGGACATGAAGGACCAGGGAGTCTCCTTTCTGAATTGAAAGCTAAAGGTAGACATGATTTTTGTTTTAAGTGCATTTAATACACAATATAATAATTTACCACAAAACTGATATTAACAAAGATTTTTAATTAATTTTTCCTATGCTCATTTGGAGACCTAAAAAGGGTTCTATTTTTTTAATTGTTAAGTAAAGTTGGCCATATTTTCTCCCTACTAATCGGTATTGATGTTGCCGCTGACTCATATATAAAGTGTTTAAAAATTCATTGGACAAACTCCGTATATACAACTACATAACTAAAAGATAGGAATGTAAAATTAAAATGTGTCAAACATGAGTCGTGTAAGAGTTCTGTTGCTTAAAAGTAGGAACTTTGTTAGTGTAATTATGCATTGATGTCATCCTTTTAAAGTGTTATAATTGTTGTGTTTGGGCGGATAAGAGGGGAGGAGCGATCGTATCTCAACTTATAAACTATGGTGATTACCTGGTGAATCACGCTGGTGTAGAGCTGTGGCTTCCATTCGAATTCTTGTGTGTGGTGTGTCAGCATCCTTTGGAAGCAAGGGAATGGATGAACACTTGTCATAACGACCATCACCAGGGAACGACAACAATGGTAAACAATCACAACATATAACAGAATGACACAACAATTATGATCGTCGTGCGCAACAACAATCAGCTTGTTAATTGCCGACACGACAATAATTGGTTGGACTTTGATCGGTGTCAGCAAGGCCAGCAATAAAGACAGGCTGCAGAGCTGAAATGTTACATGACCAAGTTGGGAGAATCAACAATGTAATCATGATTGTTTCCATTTGAATTTTAACAATCTGTGCTTTTTCATTTGTTGAAAACAATGAAGGTTACATTGTTGATTCTCCCAAGTTGGTCATTTGACTTTTCAGATCAGGGCTCAGTCTTTCTCATTGATCTTTGGTGGGGCTGATGATATCACATCAAGTATTGTTAAGTTATTTGTAGCAATGAAAAATGCTGAGATGGCTGATTTGCACATGGTAATGGAAATGCAAGAGAAGCAGCAAGGCTTTACAGACAGCGATTTCCTAACAGATATGTCCCCAAACCACCAGACATTTACAAGCTTAGACCGACGTTTGAGAGAAAGTGGAACTTTATTGTTAGAAGACATGATGCTGGTAAGGGAAGAACTATGCACACTTCTGATGTAGAAGAGGAGATACTACTCAAAACTGCTTCGATTTTGAACACATGTTTATTCCAATGAATTTTTAAACACTCTGTATAGGTATACTGCTAAAATATTTCTAATATTTATATTATTCTTAGAGAATGCAATAAATAATTATAAGTAAATTATACAGGGTGGATAAAAAATATGTATCCGATTTCAAAATCCTGCATTTACACAGTTATGGCAAAATAGAAAATATTTATTATATCAAATTTCAAAATGTTGATTTACAGATGTTCAATATGGCCTTCTTCTGGTGCACAGCAAACATCTAAAGGGTGTCCCAAAATGAACTGAAATTTTGAATTTGCTGCCATTTTTTTCATGGTAGAACCAGAGTAGAGATTTTTATATGCTGTCATTATTAAATATTTGAGGTTAAATTATGCAAAACTATACAATCGAACAACACATAGAAATTGTAAAAATTCACTTTAAATTCACCTTTTTTTTTAACCTTACCCATAGCTGCCAGATAACTATAGAGGCATTATTATCGCATTTATATAATTATTTCAATTTATTAATTCACTATTATCACATTCAATTTGTATAATTTATATAATTACTTATTTCAATGTACTCAATCATTCTTAACCAATAATTGTAATCTTACCAAACTTTCACTGTAACCATTTCTTTTGCAATTCCTCCAATCATCGGTCAATTATTCAACATTTATGACATGTCTACGATGATTGGAGGAAAAGGACTATATGAACAGATGATGTATCCAAAACTGATTTGTAGTATGCATAGTTCCTGACGATGAGGTTTACTCGAAATCCGTAGAATGGTAATAAACACTGCTACCAAAAATCGCTATTCCTGGACAATTTATTCTATCAAAAAAAAAAAAAAATCTACAGAGGGAGGACAGGAATGAATATGAACGATTTTGAAAATTTATTGTAATTTATTGGCATACGACACAGTCATAACACTACTCAATTTTGTTTTCCCTGGTTGCTTATAGATTTGCCGACAACTTTTTTCCACGATTCCAGGACTTCATTAATAAATTCTTGAAGCATTTTCTTCTACTCATCGAAAAGAGCCTTTTTATGCTCATTTCGACTTGTCACTTTGTGACCCCACAGTTTCTGTATTAAATAACCCCAAGCAACATATTTGAATGTTGGCTACATCTAGAGATTGGGGCATCCATTTGTCGAGGTGAATGTGCTTCACTTTTCTTTTTTTAAGAAGTCGAGATTTTGTGGGCTGCATGAGCAGTGGCAGAATCTTGATGGAGAATGTGATCACCTTTTGAATATAACTCTTGAGCATCGGTGTCCCAAAACGATTTGATTACCTTGTTGATATAATAATCTGTGTTTATCTTAGCTCCAGGCTTGATAATTCACAAGCGCATTTTGCCATTATACAAAATCCATCCTCACACCAAGATGGCTTTGTAATGTAATGGCAGTCATTCGTGAACTGTAAAAAAAAACAAACAAAAAAAACTCTTCTCTGTGCCCTGCCGCCCATTAAATAGAACCATGCCTCGTCAGTGGTAATGTTTTTCAAATTTTTCAGAAGACACCTGTACAGTGGCAATGATCTCTGGCACCTCTTCTCAGTATTGGCTGCTGAGATACCATGAACTTGATTTTTTTCCTCATTATAAAATTGAATATATTTGAAATATGAAACCTGATTGTTGACCTAAGAAGGTTCAGCAGTCTGGCCAAACTTCTTTGGCTCGGTGGGCTCTCAGATTTTAGCATGTTCCTAATGCATTTTAACTTAAAAGCACCTCAACATGACATCCAGCTTTCCGTCTTTTCTTCACTGCTGGTACTATGGTTACAGTGGTTTCTCTGGCTTCTTTTCTCAGTTTGGATGTTGTTCCTGTGCTCACAGTTAGATTTGAATGTTTTGTTCCTGTGCTCACAGTTGATGAATTATTTGTGAAGTTGACCATTTCATTTGTAAAAGCTGCAGAAGTTTTTTTTTTTTTTATGGAGTCTAATAGTGGGAAAAGTATATTTCCTTTTTGACAATCTAACTTTTAGAACACTTCACAGGAAGCGTGTGCATAGAGATATTTGCATATTGCCACCTTGAAATACAGGGTGTTTCTAAATTATCTCCTCAAAAAGTTTCTTAGCATGCCTTCATAAATTTCAATGTGCCCCCCCATTTATGGCGTGAAGGATGTCAAAGCGAAACTCTTTCCTCCCATGTTTGGGCTAGCATTTCGGGGGTGATTTCAGTGATTGTTTCATTTATTCTGTTCTTGAGAGTTTCAATGTCATCAATGTTGGTCTTGTACACTCTGTCTTTCACATATCCACAGAAGAAAAAATCCAGAGGGTTCGCATCAGGTGAACGAGGGGGCCAAGGGATTAGCTCATCCTTTCCAATCCATCATCCTGGAAAGTTCGTATCCAGGCACTGCCTAACATGCAGGCCCCAGTGAGGAGGTGCTCTATCTTGTTGGTAGACTACGTTGGACTGCATTTCTTCCACCTGTGGAATCGGGTAGTTCTCCAGCATATCTATGTAGGTTGCAGCGGTAATGTTGTCTTCAGCGAAAAAGAAAGGTCCGATTACTCGATCATGCATTAAACCGCACCAAACATTATTAACCTTTGGGCTGTTGCGTATATGTTTCTTTAAAACGTGGGGGTTTTGTGAGCCCCAAATGTGGCAGTTGTGTTGGTTTACTGCTCTGGAAGTATGGAATGTTGCCTCATCAGAAAACAAAATATCCTCAAGAAGGTGGGATCATTGTCGATTTTTTGGAGCATATCTTCAGCAAACTTCTTGCGCTTCGGTCGATCATCTGGCTTCAGTTCATTCAACATCTGGATTTTATAGAGTGTAAGATGAAGGCGGTGCTTCACTATTTTATGTATGGATGTCATTGGCATATCCGGTTGACGAGCCGCTTGGCAAGTGATTTACATGGACTACGATCGAATGCCTCCCTGACCTTTTCTACTCTGTGGTCTACCAGCACCCTTTTTGTGTAACAGGCTGCCTGTGTTTAAAAATTTTTCATGCCATAGCGTAATTGATTTGTGATTTGGAGGATCCTTTTTAACTTTGTTTTGAACATTCTCTGAACTGGAATCATTGACTTAAATTCTGCAAGCCATAACACGCATTGAGCTTTTTCTTGAACACTCGCCGTTGTTTACTGCGTCTCGCGAAAAATGGAACAACGTGCTAACAATGGTACCATGCACCAACTGCGTGTTACATTATCAACGCACGCAAGGCTAAGAAACTTTTTGAGTTTTTCTTTGTGAATTAAAAAAAAAATCATGTTAAAATCTGTAATAGCTTTTGAGTAATAAACATGTATAATACGGGAGATAATTTAGAAACACCCTGTAGTATGGCACTCCTACCAAAATTTTTCAAAATCGTTTGTCTTCATTCCTGCCCACCCTCTGTATAAACGGCCATTGGTGATACAGAAGGTGATGTTAAGCTCTTGTTTTGTAGACATATGGTTTTTCTTTGACTTTATTAGGTTAACTGTATCAACCAGTAATTATGAAATGAGCCAATATTAAACTCCTTGAGCTAAATGTATGCATGTACCATTTTAAGTCAAACTCTTTCATTAAATTTTTTAATATCTGAGCTGATCACTACTTTTTTAGATCAGTTAAAAGAATTTCCTTCTCTCTCTCTCTCTCTCTCTCTCTCTCTCATTTTTAATGTGTTTTTAATTTGATCATTCTTCTTATTTATTCTATAAATTTAGGTTGGGTGAATACTCTAATAGGTGGTCAAAAATCAGGAGCCAAGGGATTTGGCTTTTTTATTGTAAATGTTGATTTAACTGAAGAGGGAATTGGTAAATATGCTATTTGATTTCTCTTAAGTTTATGATCATATGCACTTTCTTTTCAATTACATAATCAATTTTTCATTCGTGAGTTAAAATAATCATGAATTTATGAATGTGAGAGAATACCGTAGCCAATGAGAAAGACAGGCCTCGGGTGCGGAAAAGTCACCTGACCATACAAGTCCGAATAACAATGTAACCTTCATTGTTTTCATCTTGGATTTTAACAATCGATATGTTATCGTTTGTTGGAAACAATGAAGGTTGGATTGTTGGCCCGACTACTTATAATCAGGCGATTTTTTTTTTTTTTTTTTTTGCACCAGGGCCTGTCTTTCTCATTGGCTAACAGAGAATACAGTCTGACATCATTGCACTGAATCATTTTCATACAAAATTTCATGAGTATCAAATTTAATGCACATTCTTTGTTAAAGTTTATTAAATATTGCATTGCTAATTTAATTAGTTCTCCTCAATTATACACACCTTCAAAAAGTAATGCAACCCTTGGAAAAAGCTATACTAAAGGTGATGATAATATCCTTAAAAAAACTGTAATGCACTCGACAAGACTGGGTTAAGAATCCATTACAACAAAGGATGGGTCTCCATTATCCATTACTCAAAGACCTATCAGCATATGAGGACCAATCCAAATCAACCTCTTTACATTCCAAAAATTTCTGGCCTTGGTGGAACCAGTGGTATTCTGGGAATGTCAATTAGCTTCCCATTCAACAACACCCCCACGAGTAATGGTACAGGGGATTGAAATCTGGCGAGCTAGGTGGCCACAAATTTTGTGTGATATGATCATGCAGATGGGTTGCCATCCATTCTTGTGTTGACACAGCTTCATGTGGAAGCGCAGAGTCCTGTTGGAAGACATATGGCCAGACATTACAACAGCCAGGGCTTCACAACTGTTTTCAGCATGGCAATATAGCCAGCAGCATTCTCTTGAAGACCCCAAGGAAAGAAGTGGGATTGCATGATGTGTCTTTCGCTACTCACTACCCCTCAAACCATCATAGTTGCAGGAAATTTGGTGTGCATAAAACGTGGGATATCCAAGGGATCCATACAGACAACCATCTGTCTTTCGCTGGTTCACCTTTTGGTCCTGGTCGAAACTTTTTTCATTGAAAAAAGAGAACAGAGCATCCCCGGTTCCTCTGGATGTTTAATAACTGCTTTGCTCGAAGCAAAGTCCTCATGCACCACAGTGTGGATTGTGCCCTCGGAAACCTGTAGATTTCGGGCAATGGCTCTGATGGACATTCCTGGGTTCACATCGATAATGTTTTGCACCAGTTTGAACATTTGCATGCTTTTTGCATTTAGCTACAGGTGACACACGTCTCCCTGAGGCTTCCAACTCCTTCCGAACTTTGTTCACAAATGATCTGGCGACTTCGAAAAAATATTGCAGATCATGTCGGTTCTTCATTTCTTGCTTTAGCTGATAGTCTGCCATTGATGCTCTGTAAAGATGAAAGTACAGGTATTAGTGTATACATAACTGCAGGCGCTCAATCACATGTCCTCAGATATGCATCCTGCATTACGTAAATGAATTTCTATTTTCTTTAAAATAATTTGCATTGCCGCATTTCCTTGTGGTTAGCCAAATCTCACAAAATCTCGATATTCGAATTTTATTTTACTTACCGTATATATTCGATGTATAGTCGCACGCCTGGTGTAGCCACATCTCATTTTTTTGGGCCCAAAAATCGGGTAAATTGATTGGCCCGATGTCTAGCCACAGGCCAAAATTTACACAATCTCCTTGCTAATAATTCAAAAATAATCAATTAAAAGTATGTGAAGCGAATAAGTTTATTCAATTAATTATAATATTATACAAAAATAAGTATTCGAAGCTTTCTAATTCTGAATTGTCACCATCTGATTTCCCAAATGTTCGACGGAACTCTGCAACATTTTCAGCATAAACATTGTCAAATTCATCAATCATTTCAACAGCAGAATCATTGTCATTGTCCTCATGCAAGGCCTCATCTTCGGTTCCACCAAGAGCTAATTCCGCATTGCAAAAATGATTTCTTTACCATTTTTGATGGAATGTCATTCCAGGTCTCCTTTATCCACTGAACAACAAGTTCCATATCAGGCTGCTTGATGTTTCCACCTTTTGTGATCTCAAATTGACCAGGAGTCATCCAATTCTGCCATTTTTCTCTTATTCGATTCTTAAATGGCTTGTTCAAGCACACATCCAGCTGTTGAAAACGACGTTAGGTCGTTATCTTATGGCTAATATAAGATGTATAAAGCAGGACACTTTTGGTATTTAAATGCAGTACACTAATTGGGAACAAGAAAAATTTCTTACTACGAATAATGTTTGAGTTTTGTTTGAAAATTTTATTCCCCTGGTGGATACCTGCATTTGCTTTTCAGGGCCATTTTTGGTCAAATATTTTGCAGCTATAGTTCTGGTACGGTATATATGGTAACCTCTATAAATCGAAGAATTTTGCTCTTCTTTTGAGATACGACTACTTATCGAGGTTTCTACTGTAGCTGAATAAATTTTAGTGGATTTCAAAATTGCATTATATAAAGATTAAAACAAAAAGTGAAGTTTCTTATTAAAATAAAATAAACAAATTAAAAAAAAAAAAATACTACGAAAACTTTGCCCCTTTTTTATAATTCTTGTTCGAAATGCCTTTATGCAATAATTTCATATTTAGGCTGTAATTATTTATATTTAGAAGTGTTCCAACAAAGTGACTTTGGAAAATTATTTTAAAAATTCAATTTTTAAGATTAATTTTCTCAAAGCCTCCATTTGTTGCTGACAATTCTTCCGGCCAATTATAGTACACTATCATGTTGAACTCATTGAATAGTTTATCCAGTGTTAATGGTGTTTAATAATAAACTATTATGCTATTTTGTTTGAAGAACTACAGGTTGTCATTTTCATATTTTTGCAGATCATGTAGATGATATTGTAACTCACATGTTTCAGTATCTAAATATGTTACGGCAAAAAGGTCCTCAAGAATGGTTTTTTAGAGAATTTGCTGACATTAATAAAGTAACATTTCGTTTCAAGGATAAGGAAAAACCACAAATTTATACATGCACTCTTGCTGGTTTAATGCACGTAAGTGGCCAATCAATCTCATGTGGCTTCTCTCAGTAATTTTGTCAAAACATTATTGAATATTTCCGTACCCCATTATGCTTTTATCGTTCTTAGATGTATCCAGTAGAAGAAGTACTATGTGGTCCTTACATGATGTCTGATTATGACCCGAGTCTCATTACAATGATCTTGGAAAAATTAATTCCGGAACACATTAGGTTGGCCTCCCCTTAAATATAACTAAAATGACCTGTTTTCTTTTGAAAAATAAACTGGAATAACTTTTTTTTTCTTTGTTCCTCTCACTGCCCTCTTTTGAGTGCTGGTTTATTGGTTCAATGTAGTCTTTCTTTACATCTATATTCAACTCTGCTTATAAGAGCACAGTCGGGGGATTGATAAAAATGCTCTTATATAAGCAGAGATTACAAAAAACAAGACAGTATTTCTTTTTTTATTATTATAACTAATTATTATACAATATTTTAAACATTTATACAAAATCTGTTATCTTTAACTGTTTTTCGTACAAATAGCTTTTTTATGAATCATATCTTTACTTTGTAGTAACTCATAGTCCATATAATTGTGCTCCACAATCGAAAAAGCATTGAATGCCTCATGACCTGATCTTAGCAGGTCTTAAGATCTGGCTCTTCCTCTGTATTCACTGCCTCTTCATATTCTCTTCCTTTCACCCAACCAGTTTGCAGATTTCCTGATCAGTTAGTGTACCATAGCAATCAAGCTCTTTATCAGTGTCGACACATAATGCAAATTCTTCTTATGATATTTCAAACTCTACTGGAATTTCTAGTCGCATTTCACTCACTCCAGATGTTCTGCTTTGGGGAAAAATCCTCCTTTCCGAAAGAAGTTCTGAATAGTTGTTGGCGTCACAAGAAACCATGCACATCTTAGGCATAGCATTCTAAACATCAGCATCCTTTGCAAAAGAATGTTCCCTCCTTCACTGATAGCAGAAGCACACAAGTCAAAATTGTGTGCAGTACTCTTCATTGTGTGAATTTCCTGATCAAGTGGCCGGATCAATGATGTGGTGTTTGGGGGTTAAAAAAAACAAAACGCAAGTCTTATGTTGCTTAGCTCCAGTGTCTCAGGATGACAGGGGACATTGTCAGCAAAAATAATGATTTTCTGGCTTCCGAGTTCCCTATCAATTCTTTTTAAAATGTCAGTCTATAACCAGGTCATCATCCATGCATTTGCGCTGCTGTAATAAGGCACAGGCATTTGCACTACTATAAATAATCTATATATAAATACAGCAACACATTTTTTGTTATGCACTTTTACCTGTGTTAACGTGGACGAATACGCATGGAACTTATATGGTTGGAAAGTTCCTGTGCTCTAGATGTGCACAATATATTTTGTTTGCGTATTTGTTCATGTTAACACGGGTAAAAAACGTTTCAAAAAAGGTAGCATTAAGGAACAGGCTGTGCACCATATTTGTCAACGCATGTAGCATTGCCTTTTTTATTGTTTTTTTTTTAAATAATAAACATCAAATTAACTCAAATCATTGTTGATGTTCATTTGAAAACATTAGAAAATCGTATAACAAACGTTTTTTGAAAGTCAACGAACTGATTTCAGAACTTGAAGGTCCCCAACTATAATATAGTACATTTAATGTACCTATACATTATTCCATAGAAACAACTGCTTAAAAATTGTTATTAACCAACTATTCAAATAATTTCTATAATTAGTAGGTAAGCATTTTATGTATTTTTTGTCGTTTTCTAAGCTATTTTAAGGTCTTTTCATACATTTTGAAAGTAATATTTTTAGTTAAAAAGAAAATAAATACCACTTTTGAAGTTTTTGAATTTTGTTTATGTTTAAAAAATTTTGTTAACACTCTTTCTTTAGTAACAACAAAGTTATCGATTTTTGGTCCGAAACAGACCTTAATTTTCCACAGTGGGACGGGGGGAGAGACACAGCGATAGGGAGGGACAATTTAGCTTAAATATAAATATAATATTTAGATAATAATTCGATAGATATATTAAAAGATACATTTAGATTGCTTTAAATATTATTCCGAGAAATTTTCAAAGTTATCATTGCGGTGAAATGAGTCGGGAGTGTCAGAAATGCCATGCAAAGCATTTTGGATATTTATTGTGTTATCTATTTTTCATTCTTCAAAGTTTATTAATAAGCAAGATTGAGGCTAGAACAATTACACATATATATATTTTTTTCTCAGAAATGTGATCGAATTTCGATCATTGGGGGATCCTAGTATGATGAATTTTTTTGCAACTTCCTTCTTTGTCCTTTACAGCAGTGCTTCTAAAACCGTAACTTTATCCTCCACAGATAAGGGATTTCGTATACGTTTCGCTGAGAACCATTCTGCTGACTGCAAAAGTTGTGCTCAGAGATGGTTTCTCAATAATCAGCAGTCGAAGAGATGGTTTTCCAACACTGAGAAGATTCTTTAAATACGCATGGCTATCTATGAACAATTAATTGCTGTGCTCTGATTGGCTAAAAGCATGTACAGAATATATAAAATCTGTGGAACCTCTGAACGATTGAAAAAAATGCTGTGATTGGCTAAAGCATGTGAAATCTATGAATGAATGTAAACTATGCTCTGATTTAAAGCAAGAAAAAAATATGGTTGGCTCTTATATGTGAAATGAAATTTGAAAAAACATATCAAAATTGTGCTATTATAAGCGGAGTGTTCTTTTATCTGGAGTTCTTTTAAGCAGAGTGAAATAGTACATAAAATAGAGGGAAAAATTTAGGGAGTTAAAAAGTCGTTCTTATGAGCGAAATGGTCTTTTATCCAGGGTTCTTCTGAGCAGAGTCAACTGTATTTCTGTTTCATGGTTAAAATGCCTGGGTTTTTGTTAATTGTGCAGATCCCTGCATTTCCTTCTCTTTCAACAATCACAGCCATGTAGGGAATAACTTTCACTTTTCATAAGGTAAAATTGATTTCACTTGTTATGAAATGATTGCTTGCACTTATCGTGTAGCTGCTTGACATGTGCATTCAAGAAGAGAACAATTCTGATTGGTCCTTTCATATGCTGTGCAAACTATAGTAAATGATATTTCATTTTAGAGTGATTGAACGAACTTATTTAGTATAAGTAATATCATTTTTGAGTGTTTTTTTTAAGTCAAACATTTCATAAATGATAGAATATACAAATATTAAAAAATAAAAACAACAATACAATGAATGAAGTGGTGGTATGGTGGCTAACTTTCGTTGTCTCTTAGGCAAGAAATTATTTTTAATGCTTAATTATTAAGCAAAAGATTTTATACGAGGCATGTTCAAACAAAACCTGTTCGAGTCAAATTGGTGTTGTAAGAAGGCAGGGAACATGAAACAAAAGCAAATAGAATGATTACTATTTAACTCGTTGAATACGCGAAAGTGCTGTCCAGCATACATATGAATATTTATAACAAGTCAGAAATAAAAATTTTTATCTTATAAAATATTTGGTCTACAGAAACAAAAAGTTCTGTAATCAATAAAATAAGTCTTCCCCTTTAATAATATGGTCTAAAAAATAAAACGCTAGTTAGGCCACAGTAATTGATAGCCCTCCCCTCCTTCTTCAAGAATCTATCCTAATTCACTTTAAAGAAATATGCTGCAATTTTACGGTGTTAAGTATTACCGTATTTTATTCCAGAAATAATAAAATATACATAATAATATTTGGGTATGTTTATCGGATAATTATAATCCGTAATTAAAATCCGTAACATATTTAGAAAAAACTCTTCCAAATTTACCGATTGTTCACTTTCTTCATCGTCGTCCTCTTCTTCATTTACATCGGGTAAAACATTGTAAGGAAGGCCAGTGACCTAAAACCAGAAACTAGTGCGGATTTGGAAACTGATTCCTAGGAATTGCTACCTATGAGCATACGGTTGCACAAGATGCTCATTTCAGGTGGCCACCTTTTTTTAGTACACTTTTTATCAATACCCAATTCCCTTGCAGCTGCCCAGTTTCCCATTTCTTTTGCTCGTGCTATTAGCTTGCCTGTTGTTTCGGCATAGTGTTCCTTAAAGAAATAGAATTGCAAATCAGTCCAGCATGTCAAATTATAAACAGCACGAACCAGAAGCTAGCCACAATGCCAATTAGGAAAATAGAGCATGGAGTACTTACATATTTGTCTTAGCAGTCAGAGTCCTGGATACTTGGTCGGTAGTCAAAGAGTCGAGAGTCTTTATGTAGATTGATAGTTGAAATTGAAACTACACTAATTGCCAAATAAAAGCGACCCCTTATATACAGAGTGTCCATAAAAAATCTGACACATTTTATCTGTGTATTACCAAAAAACTAAGAAAGATAAACAGAAACGAATTTCAGTATACATGAAACTGTAACTGAAAAAGTTTTATTAAACCAAGTTAGTAGACCCCAACATGTGCTCCTTAAGTCATACGGAGGATATCCAGCCAATAATCAATTTCTTGCCATGTTCTTTTGAGCATATTGACATCCACCTTGTTAACAGCAACCGTGATTCGGCGTTTCAAATCCGTAATATCCTTAACTTTCTGAAACGCAATAAAACTTTTTCAGTTACAGTTTCATATATTGATATCCTTTTCTGTTTATCTTTATTAGTTTTTTGGTAATACACAGATAAAATGTGTCAGACCTTTTATGGACACCCTGTATATCCGTCACCACTGCAATGTTGCACCAACAGGCGTCGAGTATCCTAATTGGTCGAAACCAATAGCGATGATGGTGTCTGTGAAGGTGGAAACTAGTCCAGTTGAAAATCGATCATGACAGTGATCACAAGAAGCTAAGTGGCCTCTTTTGTAGGACAAAATGCAGCCAGGTGAAATTGACTCAGACAAAATAACTTTTCGTCGCAAGTTCTTCAGAAAACTAATTTAATGGATTGTCTGCAGCATTGGTTAGGCCGCACATGCAAAAATTTTCACTTTTTTAATATTAGGCTGTGGTCTAACTACTATAAAATATTTACTGCAAAAATATGAGTAAAAATATTTTATTCTACCTTCAGTTTACCATTGTAATTTTATTGTCTCCTTTGTCTGCGATATCATGAAGTTCAACTTTTGCAGTTTGTCTCGAGTCTGTTATTGTAGTTGGGTATAGAGAACTTTTTATTTTAATCCTGAGACTCTATTCTTTATTTTAAATAAAATATTTCATAAAATGAATTTAAACTGTTTCAAACTGAATGTACTTCACTTGATCTATTTACAGTGCAAGAATAAGTTCTGAGAATAAGAACAAATCAAGAACAAGGAGGAGGCGGGGACTGGATTTTGATTGGTTGTAGTGGATTGCATCAACTAGCATTAAATAATGTCATGGCACAAAATTCGAATCACTGAACTCGCATCATGGTTATGGAAAAGAAATCATTACATTTATAATGCATAAAACATCTTATTTTTTAAATCGCATATAGAAAATGAAATTCCTCGCTTTCTCAAGCCAACTTGCTAATTGAAAACATTTTTTTTAATAAAAATTCTTTAAAACATGAGCCATTGTGTGAGGTTCATATTTGTATTTTTCAAAGTTATTTTTAAAAAATTATATTCATATAAACATGCTGTATAATTTTTCATAAAGTGTCTTGAACATCTACAAATACAATACAAAAAATATTGGCTATACATGTACTTAGGTTTACTTTGGCCAGGAAAAATTTTTAAATTAATCTATGCAATTATTCCGTCTTCGATCAAAATTTTCTCGACTTCAGTGAACGATATTGTATACAAGTTTCTCAAAAGAAGTCACCCATAGCGTTTAGGCACGCATCCCACTGTTCGGGGGAGACAAGAAATTCTGTCCACGAAAAAAGAAGGCTATCAAAACAAGCAACCTGGCATGCTGCCTTCAGGAGTGATCATTCTCCACGACAATACATGCCCGCATGTTGCAAAAGTTGTTGAGGTTGTACGAGCCAAGAAGAAATTGGAGGTTCTCGAGCATCCTCCTTGCAGCACGAATTCTCCCTTGAGACTTTTTCTCTTTGGGCTGTTGAAGAAATTCCTCAAGGGAGAACGATTCAACACCGATGAGGAGGTGCAGGAGGTAGGTACGGACTTGTTCAAACAGCAAGCCACATCTTTTTTTTTGTGGAGAGAATTTCCTATCTCCCCAAAGCAGTGGGATGCATGCCATGGGTGACTTCTTTTGAGAAATGTGCATACATTACTATTCATTAAATGTTACTCTTTCTATTTGCTTATGTTTCCTGTTCCCTGCCTTCTTCTTACAACACCTACTTGACTCAAACAGGTTTCATTTGAACATACTTTGTACTATTAGAATGATTTTTATTTTTTATAAGAAGTTTATAATAAAATGCTTATAAACTTTTTTTTTTTCAGAATTGCAGTAGTTGGAAAAAAATTTCAGTCTCAAGCAAACCAAATAGAACCTTGGTATGGAACAGAATATTCCATTGAAGATATTCCAACAGATACACTAGAAGTAAGACTATTAAAGTTTAATTTTGCTGATTTAGTTAGAGACTATCTTTTAACTGTGTGAAGTATTGTATAAAAATGTTGAAATTACACTGCTGACCATTAAAACTGCAATACCAGGAAGGATGAGAGCTATAAAACAAGATAGAGTCGAACCCCGTCATTACGAATCCGGTTAATACGAATTATTGCTTAATTTTTCTCTGGTCCTGACCCCGTGACTTCAATTTCTATACAAGATTAGTCGTTTAATATGAATTTTATTTTTAAACTAATTCCAGATAATGTGAATAAAATGAAAAAATTCATACCAAAATGGAGATCTTTAAAAATAAAAACTTTATTGTTACAAATAATTCAAATTGGTTCTTAGTCTAAATGAAAGGAGAGACAGATTTGATATCTGGGAATTCTGATTGGTTTTCAGTGTTTATACAGGATGTAATAAAAGGTTACAACCAAATTTTCAAGAAACATTCCTCATGTACAGAGGAAGAAATGATTTTATGTGGATATGGACCCAGAAACGCTTTATTTCCATATTAGAACTCATTTCCTTCTTCTTCTTCTTGAAACCGGTCTTTCCTCCTGTCTTCGGAGATGACGTATTAGAACTCATTTCCTACAACTCTTCATTAATTGCATTACTCGTGGGAAACAACACTGGTGGTGAACCTAAGAATTACAACTACATTCTAACCAGATGTAACTAAGAGGGCATTTCGAACGTTTCGTTTCATGTAAGAAAGAGTTTCATGTGCTATGCTGGCACGTTCCATTCCTGTGTTTTCCCATGAGTAATGTAATTAATGATGAGTTGTAGAAAATGAGTTCTAACATGGAAATTGTTCGCGAGTTGTTAAACCCAATAGAGTGATTAAAAGCATTGTTGAGCTCTGTTGAAGGCCCAGACATGTGAAGCAGAGCACTGGTTCGAGATTACAATTTGCAGCAACCCTTTTTGTTGCTTATTCTCTTGCATAAACTTTCATACACATGAAAACGAGTGAAGACGATTTTGTGTAAGAAAATATACAATTTTCGTTACAATTAGATGCTGACACAGCTAAGAAGGTTGTGCAAGGTGTATTAATGATTTTGAACAGATTTCTTATTGAGATGTTTAATAATGGGCAAACGTGTTGATTAAGAAAACTGGCGATGTGGCGTAGGATTGTTTTCCTGTGCGAGTGAGGCGATCATGGCACAGACAGCTTGTTTGCAGCAGAGAGCCAACAACCATGTACTTTTAATACCGCACTGCTTTTAATTTTTGATGCTGTAGCACTGAAGAACTGTTGAATTTAACAACTTCTGGAATTACATCTATATAACACACAGCCCTGTATCAAAATATGGTATACAGTGTTGTCCAAAAAGATGTTACCACTTATATGGGATTGATTTTTATTTAAAAACATAATAAAAATGAAGCTAGTGCATTCCTTTGACATGTGCTCCTTGGTTCTCAATGCCATATTTAGTCTGGAACAATAGAAAATAAAAAATGAGTGGTAACATGTTTTTGGACAACCCTGTACATTTACAATACAAAATGTATACAGGGTGTTCTCGAATAACGTGTACAAACTTGGGAGGGTGATAGAGGGATCAAATCTAAGCCACATTTTTCCCTCTTTCATTTTTTTTCTCTGGGGCATTGTTTTTGAGATAAAAAATGTTGGACGTCGCGCAGACGTAATATGCCACTCAACCCGTGCTTCTGGAACATGTCAAAACCATGGTTAATCATGTAATAAAAAGAACAAAAACACTTTGCATACAGTACAATAATGTGGCTTATTTTTTTTATGAAACATGCAAATGTTTTACAGTAAGTGTTCAAATTGACTCCCTCTGGCATGAATGCATGCTTCACAATGTCGCCGCATGGACTGATGTACACGTCATAGAATATCTGTCCAACCTTTTCAGAAATGAACTCGCCCAAACATTTCTGTCATGTAGTGGTGGAATTGTGCAACTTGGAGGTCTTCTCTTGAGACCTGAACAGTTAATATCAAAACAACCGTTTCCTGCAGGTAGGATTTCAACACTTTTTATCTCAAAAACAATGCCCCAGAGAAAAAAATGAAAGAGGGAAATGTTGCTTAGATTTGACCCCTCTATCACCTCCCCCCAAGTTTGTACACGTTATTCAAGAATACCTTGCAGAAAATGTATACCATATTTTGGGACATGGGGAGTATTTTCTTCCTCTACATATGAGGAGTATTTCCTGAAAGTTTGGCCATACCTTTTTATTCCACTCTCTATAAACATGGACATTTTCATGCATTGATCAGAATATGCACAATTCATAGCCCTGTTCACTGCATTTTGATTTGACTGTTTCACATTCATTACATTACATTGTCGACATGGCAACTTCACAAAAAAAGGAAACGCAATGATCTTGTGCGGATTAGAAGTGAAGTTATCAAATCTTGATGCTGTAGAGACATCAGCAGCAAAGAGAAACAATTTGGCCAAGGAATTTAACATTCCATCGTCAAGCTTAGCAAAGATAATGAAGAATTCCAATAAGATTAGAGAGCCAGTGGAAGCAGCTGAAACATTGAGAATCAGATACACGGGGATGTGGAATCTGAAGAAGAAGCGGAGAGTGATGACAAACAGACAGAAAGATCTGTGCCATTGTCTAATTTAGATAATTGAAGTCGTGTATCCAGACATATCCTGTACAGCAATGATGTTCCAACAGATCTTTTCAATTTGTATAGTACTGTGAATAATGCTAATACAAACAAATGTATTCGTTCATGTACACAAACTTCAATAACAAACTATTTATCTGAAATAAATGAACGCTGGTTATTTTTAACAATCTGGTCTGAGGCTTGATTCATTACCGCACCATCGAGCTTTCCTTTTATTATCAGATAATATCAACAAAATTTCTGATCCCTCGAGATTCGTATTAATGGGGTTCAACTGTATCTTAAAACACAAGGGTCTAATGATTGAAGTTCTGTTCGACTTGTGAAACATACAAAAAAAATCAGCTTCTTATGTAGCAATTATTGTTGCTATATGAGCTGGCATAGAGAGGATGCTGCACAAATTCACAAGTGTGTTTAGGGCATGTCAGGTCTATCCTTATGGTTTTGCGGTAGACTTTAAAAAATAAATAATGGTTCTTGATAAGTACCGGTAAATAAATTTTTCTTCTTTATAGAAATGGAAGAATGTAGGATTGAATAATAATTTTACTCTTCCTCCTCGAAATGAATTTATACCAACAAATTTTGACTTAGTCTCTCAGAAGGAGGAGGTTAGTACTTAATACATTTCTTTTCTGTTGAGAAGTAAAACCTTATCTTTGTCTATTTAAGCCCACTGAAATAACTTATTTTTCTTATTTTTTTTCTTTCATTAAAGAAAAATCTCTTGCCAGTATTACTTAAGGTAAGTATTTTTTAAATTACCCTGGTATTAATTGAAACATGAACACCCAGAAGAAGTGAAGTCACCTTGCTGATTTTACTTAAAAGCTAAATAAGATCATTAGCATATGATCAAATTGTCAAGATTGTGAAATAATCCATTTTCAGTGCTGGTTATACCGGATATTCTTGTTTCAGGAGTATGAAGTAGTCTGTCAGGGCATTATCAAAGCAAATACTAGAGTTTATTTAGGCTTACAGTACTGTTAAAGAACATGCCTGGAAATCATCACCATTCACCATTTGTCCAGCAGCGGAGTTTGAGTGAGTTTGCTTAGCGGGCCTTCAGGAGGCAGAATGGTCCTTCTGCTAAATTGCAAAAAGAGAGTTAGAACAGTGGGAAGAGGAAGGATTATTCACCCACGAACGTGCTTCAAGACAGCACAAACTTTCAAATGTGCACCACCTGATCAGCTTGGATCCTTCCACAATCATTTTCTGGAAGCTGGTTCTTTGGCAAGACTTTCACCTACACCACCACAAAGTCAGATGTGTCTCCTATGATGCCAAGAACAGACTTTTTGGAGGAATCAGTGGAGTTCAGTGGTGTTCAATGATGAAAGCCATTTCTTTCTGTATATGAGTGACAGTCTTATAGTCATCATGATCAACATGAAAGAACAACTGCTTTTGATAATGATGAGAAGACGTGTTTTTTTTTATGACATGGGAGACAGACTGTTCTAATGAGGCAACTCTTGTCTACATGTAGTTAGTGTAACTCAACATGCTTTACAGCACATCTGTCAACTTAATTTCCTCCTGGGTGTTCATATTTTCATATCATTTTAAAGGCAGCTCTATGGCTAATAAAATGACTTATCAATGACAGAAGCTTAGTGGTGCTTGTTATGAAATTGAGAAGCCGTTTCTGTGCATTACAATAATTAAGGAATTTTTTCTTCTTAGTACACACTTTTGAAGATATTGAAACATTATGAAACAATAAAACCTTTAAATAGGCTGTCAACATGAAACCTCTCTGGTTTCAAATGTTAATTGTAAGGAAACTATTACTTCTAAAGATTTGCAGTTTGTGGTATCATGATGAAGAGCAGCTCCAAAAGCTTGGTTCAGCTCTTGTGACGCTCTGCGAATTGACTTTGTTGGGCTTCTAGTGAAAGCCTTCCTAATTTTGTCTAATTTCCTCAGACGAGCATCTCTTCCCCAAGCCAGGCTGTTGGTTAACATTCCATTGATGACTAAAAACTTATCAAATCATGCTTAATTGTCTTTAGGTCTGGTGGCACTCTTGTTCGTACATTCATCTAAAATTCCTTTTGACGGTAATCGGAGATTTCATTTCAGCGAACCATGCCATGCACTGAGCTCTCTTGTAATGTTGTCATCTTTGCTACTTACAAGGGAAGTACACAAAGGTGTACGATGCACTCTTTTATTGCTTGCAAGCATATCTTAGAAGTGATAGGGGCTGTGTGCAGCACTTCATTCAAAACAAATGTGAAAAGTTGGAAAAACATGGTATTAAGGGGAGAAGCCAAATCATTAACGGCAGTTGCCCCATAATTGCAGTTAGAGCAGTGTTATTAAACACTAAACTTTAATTTTGCTGTACAATTGTTCATCTTGAAATAATTTATAAGATGAGGTAGGCATCCATGAATATGATTTTTATTTAAAATTATAAAGCACCACAATACATACCCTCTCACCAAAGCAACGTATCACTCGACAGCCTTGGAAAATTTACGAAGATCACCGAATTAATTAATAAAATGAAATAATCAATTATGCAGATAGTTATTAAAGGTCAAATGACATGGATTTTGACCTATTGATTTTATGGTGTCATATTAAAGAAGACAACGGAAAAAAAATATGTGTATAACCATTTCCTTAATTTATTATTTTATTTTGTTAATTTTAGGAGGACTTTTGCAAGGGAGCGCCGTAACATTTTACTTCGGTATTCTCCGTAAATTTTCCGGGACTGACGTCATAAATACTTTGGGGCGATCGGTATAACATAAATGTGTGTAAAATTGGAAGTCAATATCTCGTTTCCCTCATCACTTTCATGCAAACAATCGAAATAATTTAAGTAAATTGAGGCCTCATATACAGGGTGAATACAAAAGTCTGAACCCCCCTTTTATTTTTTAAACCAAAGCAGATATGTCAATTTAATCCAATGAATAGGAAGTTGTGGGTGGCCTATCCGATGGTGCACTTTTCATCATCCCAAATATGCAAATTAGGACACATTCAAAATTTATTTCAAAAACCGTAAGGGATAGAGAAAAAAACGCAATTGCAAACTTGTTCAGCATAAAAAAACAAACAAAACAAAAACAAATCATCCAAATCAGACCAACCAATCACCCACAATCACGTGGTGAACTGTTTGTAGCTTACAAACAGTCACACTGCACAAGGAAAACTGAATGTTGATATTTCCATTATGTAAAGCATGCAAATCAAAAATTTAACATAAATTACCATACTCACATTCACTTTCATGCGGAAAAGCAAATAAAAGGCATGTTTCAGCACACAGAAGACAGAACAATTCCAGGATGGCAAGCTACACTGTTCCGGAAATGGTCAACATGATCTTCTGATTGTGGGTGATTGGTTGGTCCGATTTGGATGATTTTGTTTTGTTTTGTTTATTTTTTTATGCTGAACAAGTTTGCAATTGGGTTTTTTTCTCTACCCCTTATGGTTTTTGAGATAAATTGTGAATGTGTCCTAATTTGCATATTTGGGATGATGAAAAATGCACCATGGGATAGGCCACCCACAACTTCCTATTCATTGGATTCATCAAAATTGGCATATCTGCTTCGGTTCAAAAAATAAAAGGGGGGTTCGGACTTTTGTATTCACCCTATATATTATCCATCAATTTATTTTAATTTGAAGATATAATTTGAAATTTTATACTGAAAAAAAAAAAAATTTATCGTCTATTTATAATGCAACAGCAGCAAAGGCGCGTTCAGTTTTCAAATGAATCGGTTTATTTCTTAAGATTAATATGTCGGAATTAATGCATTAAAAAAAGGCAGCAATACCTCATTTAAATTGAATTTGCGAAAGTGGCAATTTTTTAAAATCGGAATCTTTCCCAATCATCAGCAAAAATGTGCGTATTTTTCCTCACTTAAAATTGCCTAACATGCAGCAAGCAAGAAGACAAAAATACAGTGTTCAAACTATCTACACATTCCACTTAATAATTTAAATGCACAGTTTTAACTTCATTATGTATGAACGGAATAATAAACCATTCATCGAAAATAATAATAAATCTAGTAGGCCACACACATAATATAAGTTGAAGAAAAATAATTATGGAGAGGGGTGGAGGAGGCACGGGAAATCGTTTGACGTCGAATATCTTTGCATAAGATCTCTAAAATTTTTCTTGTAAAAAAAAAATGAAAACCTCTTGCTAAAAAAGTGAAAACCTCTAATCCATAAGGAGGAAAAAGAAGCTATAAAATTGACAAAAAATAATATCAAAACTGTAAATGTTTTATCGGAGATTCGTCGGAATCCATATCTGCGATCGGCGCATTTCTTGCTAGCGGCTATCAACTCTTACGCACACATGAAGCCCATTATTGTTTACAGTGTATTTTGTTTTATTCACATACATCTAAAATTTCCGTATGATAAGTGATAAGAATTTTTATATACTTTATTTTTCTTTACTTGAAATTAGTTTGGGTAAGAGTGTTTTAGCGGTGTACGATCAACCTATAAAAAAAAAGTGAAGGCCTTTTTAAGCGCGCTTCATTTAATCGACTGAATATCATAACTAAAAATATAGAATTTATTGACTGCAAATTTCATTTTTATGCGAACTTCTGCAAATATTGTGATTAGTATTTTCAAATTTAGGAAAAAGTTTGGTAAAATTCTATTCCTTTGACTTCGAAGCTATCCTTAGATATACTGCATTTTCGAATTGCAGCACATAAAAACCGTCTATCCGTTGTCAAATGGTATGGTTCTATCTGTTTGGAATTATTCTTTAAAAGAGATTCTCATTCCCGATATCGTTACAATCAATTCAAATAGAATGAAGAAAAATGATACATAAATTATTCAGCTCCTCTTCATAAACCCCTGGCTCAGCTGACTTCTCTATCTAGATTATTCTTCATCTATTTCGCCATCATTGAACAGAATTTTGAAAAGAAGGCCAAAAAAGTTTTTTTCGTATGCCGTTTTTGATCAAATAATAAAAATTAATACTCTAAAAGGGTTTATGTTGTAATTTTAATTCTTATTTTTCTCAGATTACACACTTATATCCTCATCCATTCCTGTTTACACTATGCATGGTAGGCATCGTGCTAAGTATTCATGACGTTGAGGCTACATGCAGCGCCAACTATCGACTGCCATAGCTGATATTCGGCAATCTTCGGAAATTGATATTAAAAATCCAATTTTCACATATTTAACCGTTAATTTTAGGGAAACGAATTGTGCATAAAATATATTAAGACAAACTGCATCTAATGACACCATAAAATCAACAAGTGAAAATTCTGTGTCACTTGACCTTTAATTACTGTACAGAGTTTTTTTACTGGAAAAAAAAACAATCAGTTAATTCTAATAATCTATTTTTAAAAACTAAGTTTGTTTAGAAACTTGATAGTCCATTCAATTGTCGTCTGCTGCTACTTTCATTGCTTTCATGTGAAGGGATTCGTACTTATTGCTAAGTAGTGGAAGAAAGAGTTCCGTCAGGCGCATTAATACACATACACTGCTTTAACTATGGCTTTAAAAATGGAGTCTTTGTATGTCTGTGTGCTTAAATTTTTCGTTTTTACAATTTATTTTGAAAGAAACAAAATTTAGTGATTTCTTATTTTCCAAGCATCAATAGTAGCTTTAGATGAGTAACATATTTCAATTTGGTGTGGATCTATGAGGTACATGTTCATATACTTCCCTTGTTAAATAAATACATGCAACAAAAGAATACAAAACTTTTGGAGTTGCTCTTCATGACACGAGAAACCTGTAGGACTGATAGATTCCTTACAATTAACATTTGAAATCAAGGTGCTTTCATGCAGACACCCTGTATTACAAGTTATATCATGCTCTGTAACATGGAGTTATCCTCTTTGCCTCCACCCCTCCCCAAATCATCATCATGTCTCGTCATAGTATTACATATCTTTTAGAGTTACACACACCAGTGAAAAAAATTGTTTATGCATTATACATAAAAAGAAAAACATTTCAAAGAAAACTCAAGATGCATACCATATTTACAAAATCTTTATTTTTAAACTAGGAAATAAATACGAGGGGAAGTCAGTAAGCAAGCAAGTTCCAAATGGATATAGAAATGAAACAAATAGGAGTACTAATTTGAAAATTACTTTTATTTCTCTGCATAATCTCCCTGTACATTGAGGCACTTGTCCCACCGTTTCACTTGTCCCTGGATAAAATTCTTTGGGCTGCTGTCTGAACCAAGTGGTGACTTCCCTTTGAAAAGCTTCATCATCGCTTTGATTAAGAGGAGCGAACAGCTGCGTGTAGGGAAAGGTTCACCTAAAAAATGATGTTTAAGAGAGCCGAACAGATGGAAGTCGCTTGGAGCAAGGCGAGGACTGTCCACTCAAACTTTCTCAGTATCTCAGTTGTCTTGTTGGCAGTAAGAGGATGTTCAGTCTTCTGGGATTACAAGGGCATACTGCTTATCATTTAGACCTGATTTTGCTCCTCACAACTTCTATTTGTTCGCATTTCTTTAACATCATCTTTTAGCTGATGATAAAGCTGAACAAAGGGAAGTCTCTGCTTGACAGCAGCCCAAAGTATTTTGTCATACTGGTTTTGTGGGGCTTGTGAAACAATGGGTCCAGTGCCTCAAGGTATACAAGGAGATTATGCAGAATAAAAGTAGTTTTCAAATCAGTAGGTACTCTTACTTGTTTCATTTCTATATCCATTTGTAACTTACTTACTGACTTCCCCTCATAGTTCATAAAATGTACACTTTAGAAATAAAAGTTAAAACACTTTTCCACATACAATTTATTAAGGACATAACACGTATGTACATTTCATTCGCTGTGCCAACTTTCTTTAGTGTTTGAAGAAGGACTATACAGTAGAAGTTGGCATAGCCAACAAAATGTACAAACGTGTTATGTCCTTATTAAACTGTATGTGGAAACGTGTTTGCATTTTTATTTCTATAGGGAGTGCAAGTGACTACGTCACAGCTGACGTCATTTGCGCGATGAACGGGCCGAGAGCCTAGGAAATGGGATCGCTGGTTCCAAACATTGGAACCACGCAATATACGTACTAGTAACGTTGAAACGGGCGGCCAGTAAAAATGACATCTCTTAAATTATAATGTTAATTTGTGTAATTGATACTATTATTAAGACATTTAATCCCATTATATAATTTATACATTAATATTAGAACGCTTTTTAATCACTTAGCTAAAGAATGCCATCGTTCGCGGATCTTTCTTTCTTTGGGAAAACGATAGATGTCTAAATCGCTGTTTTGGCTCCTTCTTGAGCAGTGAGGAACTAAACAATTTCACATCTTAAATGTGTTATAAACACTGGGCTTATACACAGCGATTTTATTCCATCCCTACGTTGGAACCATGTTAAATCCCGAAGCGAGAAGACTTGTTTGGAACCAAATCGAGTCACGTGACTGAAGAATTCCAAGGACTGACGTCACACTTGCACTCCCTATTGTGTTAGTGCATCCACAGTTTCTGACATTTTGTTTTGCCCAATTTAAATGTTCATTTTTTATTGTAGAACTCTCCAATGACCAGATTATGGTACAAACAGGATGATGAATATTTCCTACCAAAGGCAGTTCTAAATTTTGAATTTGTCAGGTAAGAACTGGATTTTTTTGCTTGGTGATTTATGTTACAGCAAGGAAATAGCTACTATGGTTCCAGTGATTCAGTCGAACCCTAGTGAGATAGGGTCAGGGAGCCCTGCTGTCAAAGTTCGAACCATGGCCCTTTACAATTTTGCTATCCTCTTTGTTACAGTAAATATTTATTTATATGACTGAAAAAATTAAGGAGCATATAATCTAAACTGGAAAAAGTTAATGGAAATAAAAAAAAAAAAATGCATGTAGCTTAGCTGAAATAGACATTCTTCTTTAGATCATTAAAGATGCTAAAAATAATAAGATCGTATGGTTTATGTACTTTAACCAGTAGATTTTTTCTTTACTTTTTTTATTGTTTCTCTGGATTAATGGTTTATTTTTTCCTCATAGAGCGAGATAAGAGAATTGTTTTTAAATTAAGGTCCATTTTGTAAAAAAAAAAAAAAAAAATTTGTAAGGCGACTTAGTTTCTAATCTGCAATCCAAAACACTGAATCATGATAATGTTTTTAAATGCAACAAATATATAAATATATTAAACAGTACATAAACCTTTTATTTATTTATCAATGGACGAGTCTACAGAATCATTTACATCAGTAATACTGAATAAGGGTTTAGAATAACTGAAGCAGGGAAAAATAAGCGCAGGTATCGAGTCTGTCGCTATGTCAAGTAATACAGTGCATCTGTGGTCACCTCTTCTTACTCGCATCTGCGGTCACAATCGAATGCGGGACCACAAACACGGCACGTGCAAGCTTTTCGCAAAATCTAATATCACAAAACGAGTGTATTTTGTATGACGAAAAATTTAAATTATTGCATCACCCGTAATGCTCTTTTTAGCCAGCACGTATAGAGAGAAAGGAATCTGTAGAAATAAATAGAGCACTTCAAAGCACATAGAAATTCAACCAGCGCTTAAATTATAGATAAGTTGAAGACTTCAAAAACCATCAAAAAATCTAAATGTTTCAAAATAATAACTTACGAATTAAATTATGAATAATAAAATATATTTATTGTAATGGAAAAGAGTTTATTCCAATACACTAGCATTCATTAGTCTTCATTCAAAATGCTGAAAGCAAAACATTCGGCTATTACACGACTAGGTAAGACCAGGGTTGTGTAGTTGCGCTATCTGTTACCTCACTTTCATAATATATCTGTAGTAAAGATTTGAAGAAAAATTGAGGCATTCAGCGCAACAGTGGTCTAAGCTACTTTTTTATAAAATGGAGAAAAAGCAACTTAAAGTTTTTTAATTGTTGTTTTTCAATTACGGAGAGAAAGCAATAGAGGCTTCAAAACAAACTTTATAATGTTAATTGATATCTTCTTACTTCATAGGATGATAGTTCCCATCAAAAGCAACACGTGGTACCAGTATTTAAATTTTCGACTCGGAGAGGGTTAGACCACTGTTGCGCTGACCCCTTCAATTGTTGGTCATACAAATGGTCAGGTGACTTTTCAGTTCCTGCGTTTGATTCAAGCCAGCCCCAACAATGGTTAAACGTGCAACAACAATGCAAAACTGTTTCCGTAACACTTTGGTGTCGGTTTTCGCATCACGTATTTTATAGATAGATGTCCAGCCTTAAAACATTATCATGTTATAAAACAAAACTACTAAACACGAGGGGAAGCCAGTAAGTTACAAATGGATATAGAAATGAATCAAATAAACAGTATTGACTTGAAAACTACTTTTATTTCTCTGCACAATCTCTCTCTACAATGAGGCACTTATATGAGGGTAAGTCAGTAAGTAAGTTACAAATGGAGTTCAGTTATCAGCCTAAAGAATTTTATGTTGCTGGTTTTGAGAGGCTTGTGAAACAATGGGACAAGTGCCTCATTGTAAGGCGAAATTATGCAGAGAAATAAAAGTACAGGGTGCGTGAGGTATTTGAGGACACACCTTAGTTTGGCTACTGCTGCGCTAATAGTAAATTGTATGTCCTTTCCGTTTCCGGAAAGCAAAATGGCGGACCATCAAGTAACACAAATCATGAAGAGATATGCAGTAATCGTGGCAATAAAGGCAGAGCACAGCGATTTAGAGGTATCACGATTTCTAGAGGTCGCAAGATCATTCGTCCACAAAGTGTGGAAGGAGTTGGAGACCAAAGATGGCAATGTTGCACCAGTAGCAAAGCGTGAAAAGCATGTCTCATGCTCTAACATCATCAGAACACCTGAATTTATTCAGCAAGTGCAGCAGAACATCCATCGATGACAATCCCAGAACATCCATGAGGTGACTTGCCAAGTATCTCCATATGTCGGAAGGAACAATCAGAAATGTTGTCCATGAAAACATCAGATCTCACTCGTATGTTATGCGAAGAGGTCAGTTTATCTCAGACAAAACACGGGAAAACCGCCTACTCAGATCGAAAAGGCTCTTAAACAAACTGAAAAATCAATGTGAAGCTGATTTGCTGTGGATTTTCTCCGATGGAAAAAACTTTGACCAGGATCAGAAGGTGAACAGAAGAAATGACAGATCAGGACATGTCATGCCTCCACACTTCTTTCCCCAAGGCCTTAAAGTTAACACTGCGATCTACGTTGAGACCCTTGAAACAACTGTTAAGCCTTGGATAGACAAGATACGCAACAGAAGGCCTTACGTGTTTCAGCAAGACTCTGCCCCAGCACACAAGTCTTGCATGACACAGGAATGGATGGCGGACAACTTCTATGATCACGTAACCCCTAACCTTTGGCCTCCTAACTCCCCTGACCCGAATCCATTGGACTACTACGTATGGAGAGTTGTGGAGAGAGAGGTCAGTGAACACCCCCGTAGCAGTAAAGATGAATTGAAAGCTGCCATTGTTCGAGTAATGACCAATATGAACGATGACCATTTGATTCGCGCACGTCGACGGTTTCGATCTTGCATTGAAGCAGTTATAAAAGCTGAAGGCGGATTCATTGAATAGCCATATAACAAGAAGGTTTCTTGTGTATGCTCATGATATGATTCGATAATAAAGTTATTATCTCGACTTATATCTCTGTTTTTTTTCTTGACGTGAATCTGTCCTCAAATACCTTATGCACCTTGTAGTTTTCAAGTCGATACTCTTTGTTTCATTTTTATATCCATTTCTCTTACTGATTTCCCCTCGTATTTTCAAAATTTCTTCTTTTCCAGATTCTACATATTTTTAACTATTTTTATATACAGTTTCCAAGTTTATTTAAACACTTGTCATAGCGCTCAATGATCTTCTGCATGCGCACTTCATACTAGTCTGCTGCGTGTGAGGAAAGCCACACAGTTTTCACTTCTTCATTGTTGCTGAAACACAAGCTGCTGAGAAATTCGTTCAGATATTGTAACAGGTGATAGTCACTGGAAGCGAGGTCTGGACTGTAAGGAATGTGGTCAAGTTGTTCCCAACCAGAATATCTGATTAGAGCTTGCATTTGAACAGTGTGGCCTTACATTGTCTTAGAGCAGCACACCACTCGTCCATTGCATAAATGGTGTCTGTCTCTTCAAAAGGGATGTGCGCTGCTATGAATGTGATATTTCCAAAGACATTTACAAACAGACTTTACTTAAAAAACAACCTTGTATTTTGATTTCTTTGAATATCTTATTTTTATATTTAGAATATTATTTTTAATTGATGTTTTAATTATATATTATTAAAATTTTAGTCCTTTGGCTTATTTGGATCCTCTGCATTGTGATATGGTGTATATGCTTGTTCAGCTCTTCAGAGATTCTTTGACTGAATATTCCTATGCAGCAGAATTAGCTGGATTAGCCTACAGTCTCTCAAATACAAAATACGGAGTCATTGTAAGTTTTTCTAAGATGAATGCTTTTTACTAAGTTAAAATGGTTTTTTTTTTCATTAATGTTTCTTTAAAAATGTAGGTGCTGTTAAAAAGTTTCCAAACTTAACTCACAAAAATGCTACATGCATTTTTTAAATTTTAGAGGCCTCCATCCCTTTCAGAGTATTCTTCTAGGGAATTAACCTCTTCACGATCAGCCTAAATTTTGAAGGATACCTCCCAGGACCAGATTTTATGTAAGAATAATTGTTCCAGAATCAATACTTATTTTAAATCAGGATCTTCGGCACCCAAAACTTGCATCAACATAATCATAATCATCCATTTTTTACAAAAAAAGAGCAAAAGCATTGTTGTATACTGTGCAAATACAATGTACAATGGTGTTGAAATTAGCAATCAAAGAATAAACGCAATGTTTCCATCTATCGGCAGGAAACTGGACCCATAAAAGAATAAACTGTTCCAAATGATTTTACTCTTTCATTCCTGAAAAAACACGTTTCATTATCAAAATTAATAACTGAGGGTATTGAACAGAGGGTCTAGCTTGACGAACGCATGTCTTGAAGAGATTAATGCAATGATCAAAGTGTCTTGCTATTGCTGGAACTACTTTAGAAAACCGTCCATTTTCAGGCTTTCCAGAACAGTTGTTTCCTTTTGAATCTATCCTATGGTGGAAAATCTGCTCCCTTTCAGTTTAATATTCATTCTGTTGAAGAGGGAAAAGTTGCAAATAGCCATGTCAAAAGAATAGAGAAGGTACAGAATGTTAATCATCTTGTTTTAGGTTAAAAACTGCTGATACACTTGTTCGTTTTCAGCAATGAGACAGCATTGTAGCTTGTCTAAATAAAGTGGTGCAGTGCTGTACTATGTAAAATCATACCAATGTTGTTTGGCATATGGATTTTTAGATCAGTCATGTAGTGCTGTCCAGCTTCACAATTGTATACTGTTTTCTCCATTCCCACACAAAATCTCGTGTTCGGAAGCTTTTTGATAGCATCTTGTAAAAACACTCTTATAATACATTTTCTGTATAAAATGATTTTTCAGCTCCATATAAGAGGTTATAATGATAAACACCACATCTTGTTGGAGAAGATCATGGATATATTAACAAATTTTGAAATTGACCCGAAGCGATTTGAGATACTGAAGGAAGCGGTATGTGGCATAAGTTACTTTTATTTATATTTAATCTTTTGTCAAGACTATATTAAAGGTGTCAAAATATCTTTGTTTGATTTTTCCTCCTTCAAAAAGATTTGAATTGATTGGGCTATTTTTAATAAAAATTACTTACAATGAAACTTCGATTTTATGACATCTTGCAGAAAAATTTAAAAGAATGTACAATCGAGGAAAATTTTAAATCAGGGAAAACGAAGAAAGATATAAAATATGTAATTTTCCAAATATGCCTTATTGTTCACTTCTTAAGCCAGTCAATAACAACGCTTTCTTTACATTTTTCCTATTGTTTCAACGAAGACAGTTTATTTTTAAGATTTGACATCACCTGGATGATGAAAAAATCCTGGACGCTCAAACAAACAAGCAACAATTTAAAAAATATATTAATGTGTTCTTTCTTTTGGAAACATATTTGCTATTACACCAAGTAGCATGTCGTCAGTGAAACAACATATTTTTAAAAAAAAATTTTCTTTAAAAATACGTTTTTTTAATATGTGAAAAGTACATTATATTTTGAAATTTTTGAAATACCGTATTTATTTGTGTATAATGCGACTCGTGTATAGTGCGACCCCTTGTTTTTATGCCCAAAAATAGGGTAAAAATTGTATCCTCGTATATAATGCGACCCAACATTTTACAAAAGACATACCGGTAGTTATAACACAAATCTGAAGTCAACATTTTTTAATAACTGAATAAATATCAATAATACAAAAAAAAAACTTAATTTTATACACATTACATATCAAAAACCTCCTAAATTCGAATCGTCGTCAGACTCTCCAAATAATTCCTTCCAGGTTTCTTCATCTAAAGGTTCATCTGTATCCCAGATAGATCCTTCTTCTTCCTCATGCCAGTTTAATTCAGAAGTGGCATTTTCTTCATCCCATAGCAGGTCATCTTCAGTGCCATCCAGACTGTTACTAATGCCTATCTTTAAAAAACTCCGGGATACCATTGTTTCAGTCAGTGATTCCCAATTTTCTTTCACCCATTTGGCAACTATAGATAGTTCTGGTTTTTTTAGATTTCCACCTTTCGTCTTCTGAACATTGTCTGAGGACATCCAAGAGATCCAGTGCTTTCTTACTGCATCTTTAAAAGGTTTATAAGGACTACAACACGTTTACCTTCACGTTTTCACGCTTTTCGATCTTTTCCAAAATGGCGAATATGAAAACAACGAATATTGTAACAAAATGGCGGATTTGCAGGCATTGACCAAACTTTTTAAATTTTTACTCCCGTATATAATGCAACCCCCCCCATTTTTGACCTGTTTTTTGGTATAAAATTTTTTGCATTATACACGAATAAATACGGTATGTTTGTAATCCAGACAATCAAATACCCTAACCGCATATCCGAACGTTTAGTCGGCATACGAGACAACACTGAGATTGAAACACATTGCCAATGAAGATTTGGTTGGACATCTTAAGAAAATCGGATATAGAATTAAGGGGCAGGAAGATCATCCTTTTTTTGCTGATAATGCCCCTTGCCATAAGATTGATTCACCTCTAGAGAACGTAAAGGTCGTTTTTATGCTACCGAACATATTAATAAATGATCTTTAAACCTCAACTCTCTATTCTATTGTTTATGTATGGTCTGGTTGTAAGAGCATTCCAGATATAAGAACCATTTCCTACGTTCCCAAGGCGACTCTTATAAGCAGACTCTACTGTAAGAAATTAATAAATAGGCGAAAGCAATCAACTACCCGTGATTTTTTTTTGTAAGTAATTAGCTATAAAGTTTATATTTATGGTATGGATTAAATTTGTTAGAGTATAAAATTTACATGTAACACATGCACTCTTCGCATAGTAAGAGTTTCGGACATTATGAAATAACATCTTGTCCCCTTAAATTTTGTACTAACAAGGGAATCCCTCGAACATGTATGTCATAGATTTCCACCAAATTGAAATACGTTACTCATCTGAAGCTACTATAGATGCTTGCAAAACAAGAGAGTGCGAAATTGTGTTTCTTTCAAAATAAACCACGAAAATAAAAAAATTTCAGCATACGTAGCCATACAAGGACTCCATTGTTAAAGCGGTTGGCTATGTGGGGTTCCCTTGTAAGTAGATTGTACTGTATATGCCAAGTGATTATTGATGCCTTCATCTTTCGTTTTAAACAAAGTTATATGTGACCATAGAATTTACCTTTCAAAAGTTTATACCGTATTTTCGTGAATATACCCCGCGGGTTATACACTTTTTACATCCGTGGGAGGGGGCTGCGGGGTATCTAGGGGTGCGGGGTTTCCAAAATATTTTTTACATGAATGATGTGCGAGATGAAAAGCCAGAACAGGTTGAACTAGAAGTGTAATAATGTAATCTAGAAACTGTTTCAATAGAATGGCTGAAATGAGTGAACTGCTATCCTCCAATCGACAATCGATCAGTGTAGTGAAAAAGTAGTACAAGTGGTCCAGGAGCCTTTAGCTCACTCGCCCAAAAAGTAAACCAAATGAGGTACACTGAAGTAGGAAAGAAGCCTGATGAACCTCTTTAAGTCATCCAAAAAAGAGTTCCTTCATGGTAGGGACGAGAATCGGATTGTGGATTGACAAATAGCGAGTCCGAAAAACTAGGATCTAGCAGATCCAGTAGTTGGGGAACTCGGCGTTGTTAATGTTCTCGAAATTGACATCCAAGATATGACGGGGTCTTTGAGGGAACCCCTGATAGTGAGTGAGTGGTCCAGGATAGCAACCAGGATATTTTCATGATGTTCCATCTTGGGCAGCATGTTCCTGAGCAAACACCCCTTTATATATGAAACTATGAGGACCAGAAGGGTTGTGATTGGTTGTCAATAGAAGCCAGGAAATATGGGCCAATCAAAATAAGGCTAATCTAAAAGTCAATCATGATAGGTAAGGATATCTTCATGATTTATGATTTTTATAGAAACAGGATATTTTATTTAAAAAAAAGTATAAAAATACAATTTCATAAAGTAAATATAAATTAAAGGTGTTTAGGGATCTAAGATATTGTAATATTTATTTTAACTGAACAACACATTGTATATTACATTCACAAATAAAATTATTTTTAGCATTAAAAATACTGTATTTTATAAATACAAAAGTTCCATTTATTTCACAAGGTTTTTCGTATCAAATATACAATTATGTAGTAAAGAATTGTTGGCAAAAACAATATAAAGGAAAGCAAACGTCTTCATATAAATAATAGACAGGCTGATAATAGAAAGGATTTAAAAGTTTTAACGTTAAGCTTTAAACAAAATTCCTTACAGAGTAAATAAAGAATGGTCTATGAGCTTTTTACATGCCAAACCACAGATTTTTAAATTATTGATGAAATAGGAAAGAAATCTGGGCTTAAAATTAAAAACTTAAAAATTCTGATTCATTATCACATGATTCTTCAAAAAGTTTCTTAATAGAGTACATGGTGGTTTATTAAAAAAAAATAAAAGTTTATTTCATTTTGAAAAAGGCAAAAATACAGTTATAGTAGTTCACATGAATTTTTATTGTATGTTCATTTTTTGATATTATTACATACATATTATATGTATTCATGCATTAAGTACTGTAATAAATATTTATTTGAACTTTAAAAAACGCTCATGGACAATTTTAGGAGATTATGGCGTAGCCATCTTGTTTTTGAGAATTCACTTTTGTATTAGCTTTTGGAGACGAAAAAATGAGAAAAAAAGGGAATTAATGTACTGTATATTCTATATACTACATAATGTACTGTAATATGCAAGTATATTAAGTATTATATGCTAATTTCGTTTGATATTTGTCAGATCGAAGTTCGTTTGAAAACCCCCCCCCCCCCCCACCCCACCCACCCAGTTAGGTTATGGCAAAGGAAAATTGGATGGGAGATGGATTTTACAGTACATCAATTTAACAGTATATATAATGTACAGTACATTATACAGTACATTATATACTGTGATGTATGCATGTAGTTTTTCAAAAAATGCATTTACATTAAAGTTGAATTTTCTTAATTAATATAGTACATGGGGTCCGGTCATTTGCCCCAACGACATTTTCGACCAGGAAAGTTTTTAACAGCCACTGCGTTCTATCACTTGAAATTGTCCAAGAATGTTTTTTAAAGTTCAAATGAATATTTATTACCGTACTTTAATTCATGAATACATATTATGTACTGTAATAATTTCTAAAAATGAACATACATTAAAAATTCATGTAAACTACTGTAACTGAAATTCTATTTTTGTCTTTTTCAAAATGAAATGACCTAATTTTTTTTAAAATACTCCATCTGTACTGTTTTAAGAAACTTTTTTGAAGAAACATGCGATAACACAGGTCAACACACATTTTGGTGCCGGCGATTTTTCAAGTGTTCTTAGGTAATTTTAGGGTGCAGAATTCAAAAAATAACTTTATATTTGTTCCATCAGGTCTAGTTTTCGAGATATTAATGTCGCAACGTTGCACAATACAGAAATAGCAGTCATCATTGTGGTTTCTGGGTTCCCTCCAAACCATCGGCACACCAAATTTCAGACTTCTCTTTTGTCTATTAGTCCATTGCCATAATTGTTCCATAAAAATTTTACACACAACAAGTGGTGCCCACGTTTTGTCTTGGTCACCAAGCTTAACGCCAAAAAATCCAAGGTACGCTCTTTTTTGATAATTATGGCGCTGATAATCATGAGGTTTTTTTAAGTAAAATTCGTGGCCATCTATCAGGAAAAAAGCCACGAACTTTTTCCCAGACTTATTATATGAACGTCACACCTCTGTACCATAACAAATAACAAAAGCGCATTAAGTTAGTGGTGCTGTATCTCAAAAACTATAGCTGATAGAGAGAAACTGTTTTCATATTTTGAATCAACACATCAAATATAATCAAAATCAGTTCTAACATTCCAGGCACCACGAAAAAAAAATTTTTTTGTTCCCCAGTGTAATGAATCGGATTTTTAAGTTTTAATTGTAAAGATCCAGGTTATCCAGAGGATTTTTACATGCCAAACCACAGGTGCTCAAATCATTGGATGAAACAGGAAAGAGATTCAGGCTGTGGAATTTCCTTTCCTATTTTCATCAGTTCTTAAAGCAAAGAACAACACATTGTTTATTGCATTGAGAAATAAATTTATTTTTACGCAGTGACTATTAAAAACTTTCCTGGTTGAAAATGTCATTGGGGCAAATGACCGGACCCCATGTACTATAATAATTAAGAAAATTCAACTTTAATATAAATGCATTTTTTGAGAAACTACATGCATACATCACAGTATTTAATGTACTGTATAATGAACTGTACATTGTATATACTGTTTAATTGATGTACTGTAAAAATCCATCTCCCATCCAATTTTCCTTTGCCATAACCTAACTGGGTGAGGGGGGGGGGGGGTGATTTCAAACGAACTTCGATCTGACGAATTTCAAACGAAATTAGCATATAATACTTAATATACAGTTGAAACCCGTTAATACGAAAACCTGGTTAATACGGAAAATTTTGCTGGCCCGTCCCCGTGAATGATATTTGCATGTAAATTCATCCTCTTAATACGAATGATTTTTAATTAAAGTCCGGTTAATACGTAGGAAAATTTCGGAAATTTAGTGAGAAAATAGTGACCAGAATAAAAATTCTAATAAGTTTTTGAAGTATGCCATTTTCTAAAATAAAAATTAAATGTTTTCTGAGATCTATTACCACTGACTTCTAAAGAATCACATGTTCTTTCGGGTGTGACGAACACCACTAATCACGTGGTGTTCACTAACGTGAATCTTATTGGTTCTGTATGAGAGTGCACTTGTTTCAAAAGAAATTGAATCACATGGTAATTTTAAACAGGAATCAATCGGTCTTCTTCGATACAGACTACGTAGCTGCAGACTACAGATTACACAGACTACACTATGTACTGCTGCGCAGCTCCTACACCATGTCGGACGTAAGGAAAAACAAAAGGATTTTTTGCTAGAAGTGAAATTAAAAATTTTAGATGCCTTGAAAAACCAAATGCAAAAAAAGGGCAGATTGTTAAAGAATTTGAAATTCCTCCGTCAACTTTGTCAAGGCTGAAAAAATAAGACAGCAAGCAGAGACAAGTGGGACACTTAAAAGGAAACGGATGCGAACAGCAACACATGAGGAAATGGAAGAGGCATTGCTGATGACAAGATCGTTCAACAGTGTCTAGATAGAAACCAAGATGGCGGAGTCGAAAGTAATGAAAGTGATGATTCCGGGCAAATTCAGCACTCTGCTCTGTCAACACAGCGTATGATTACTGTGATGAACAATCTCAAATCATTTATTTTGTATGGGGATAATGTTCCTCCAGATTTATTTACGTTATACTCAAAAGCAAATAATGTTTTAAGCAGAAATTTTGTAATGTCATGTAGACAGACCAAAATAAGTGTTTGACTGAAGGAACGAAATAAAAATGTATGTATTTTATAATAATAATTTTTCTGTGCTTATTTCGAAAGTTATCAGAGCGATGGATAATACGAATTCCGGTTAATATGAAAAAAATTTATGGTCCTGACGATTTCGTATTAACGGGTTTCGACTGTATTTGCATATTACAGTACATTATGTATTATATAGAATATACAGTACATTAATTCCCTTTTTTTCTCATTTTTTCGTCTCCAAAAGCTAATACAAAAGTGAATTCTCAAAAACAAGATTGCGACGCCATAATCTCCTAAAATTGTTCATGAGCGTTTTTTAAAGTTCAAATAAATATTTATTACAGTACTTAATGCATGAATACATAAAATGTATGTAATAATATCAAAAAATGAACATACAATAAAAATTCATGTGAACTACTGTAACTGTATTTTTGCTTTTTTCAAAATGAAATGACCTTTTATTATTTTTTTTGATAAACCACCATGTACTCTATTAAGAAACTTTTTGAAGAATCATGTGATAATGAATCGGAATTTCTGTCCTATTTCATCAATAATTTAAGCATCTGTAGTTTGGCATGTAAAAATCCTCATAGACCATTTATTTACTCTGTTATAAAACTTTGTTTAAAGCTTAATGTTAAAGCTTTTAAATCCTTTCTATTATTTACGTGAAGACGATTGCTTTCCTTTATATTGCTCTTGGCAACAATTCTTTACTACATAATTGTATATTTGATATGAAAAACTTTGTGAAATAAGCGGAACTTTTGTATTTATAAAATACATTATTTTAATATTAAAAATAATTTTATTTTTGAATGCAGTATACAATGTGTTGTTTATTTAAAATAAATAATAATCTTTGATCCCTAAATAACTTTAATTTATATTTACTTTAAGAAGTTGTATCTTTACATATTTTTATTGTAATTAAAATATCCAGTTACTATAAAAATCATAAATCATGAAGACATCTTTACTATTATGACTGCGTTTCTATTGGCTCATGTTTCCTGGCTTCTAATAACAACCAATCACAGTCCTTCTGGGGCTCATAGTTTACATATATAAAGACATGCTAGTTTGCTTACATTTATCAGTTGCTTATTTCAATCTGCTGGATGCATCTGCTAACTTTTGTGTTGAATTTCCTGCTGGATTTTTCTTTTCCTGCAAAATAAACTCTTCTTCCATTTCTCATTTTTTATGTTTTGGAACTTTTTATACTGCCAATACATTTTTATGAATTTTAATTGAGTTTGAAATAATTAATTATACTTATTAATTTTCTGCTTTATATAATATTACCTCAGAGATTTTTGAGCCCTGTATATTGGATACCCGCGGGGTATACAGGGGTGCGGCGTTTCCAAAATATTTTTTGCATAAACCTGAAATTTCGCGGGCTATACAGGGGTGCAGGGTATATTCGCAAAAATACGGTAATCTGAAAAGCTTGATTTAGATAATTGCTTTGAATAGAGCATTATAAGAAAGAACTAATCTATTCTATTTTTCTATTATTTTGATTAGTATGTAAGAGGATTAAAAAATTTTCAAGCTGAGCAGCCACATCAACATGCAGTTTATTATTCATCTGTCTTGCTGGCAGAACATGCATGGACTAAAGAAGAATTATTAGAAGCTACCGATGGTACTATATTCTTCTCATATTGCTATGTTTTTAATATAAGCTAAGAACTTCTATTAACATAATTTTTTTTCTTTCTAAATTTAGATCTTACTCTAGATAGAATGCACATCTTCATTAATGAATTATTATCCAAAATTCACATTGAAGCTCTTATCCACGGAAATATTTCTCAGGAAGTTAGTATGATAAATTTTATTGTAGTAGTAAATGTTGATGCCACATGGCGACTGTCTCATACGATGGGTATTGCCACCATAAATGGCCACTAACTCCTCATGGATTTGTTTGGTGGTGTTCCCCTTCAAATGCAGGAACCTTATCGCGGTTCGCACCTCTAATTTTCCGACGGGCTCCGCACACTTTGCTTTTGATGCTCTGGCTACTTTTAGAGGTAATGCACCAAATGCTGTTTTGCATCCAGCACTCAAGGGATGTCGTTTCCCAGTGGCACTACATTTTCAAAAGCGATTGTTCTTTCATGTTGATTGTAATGAACCGCCCCTTGTAGTAGCATAATTTGATTTACAGCATCAAAAATTCATTATTTATTAAATCTGCCAGGATAAATTGAGATACATTAGGTTGCTATCTAGTAACCATAAACATAACTTTTTTAATGTAGTCATGAAACTATTAAACATTTGTTTAAAACAATTTTATTATTTATTTATTGTGATCCAATACATCCATCCAGGGCCTAGCCATGCCTGATGTTGCTTAACTTCACAGAAGTTGTGTGTTTAGTGAAAGCCCACCAGGCTATGGCCTCCCCCTATTTTTTATTATTAAGAAAGCTTTGACTCGTTAGTGTGAAATTCCTTTCTTTTAAGCTGAATTAACTTCCTTAATCTCTTTCAGAAAGCACTTGAATTATCTGCTATTGTAGAAAATAAACTGCAGCAAAATATGAAATCGAAACCTTTGCTACCAAGCCAGTTAGTTAGAGATCGGGAAGTTCAATTATCTAATGGTAAGCAAAATGTTTTAAAAGGTTTAAATTTTTGTCTTGTTTTGCTGTACTAACAAGGGAATCCCTCGAACATGTATGTCACAGATTTCTATCAAATTGAAATATGTTACTCATCTGAAGCTACTATAGATGCTTGCAAAATAAAAGAGTGCAAAATTTTATTTCTTTCAAAATAAACCGCAAAAACGAAAAAATTTGAGCATACATTACCATACAAGGACTCCATTGTTAAAGTAGATAGGCTATGTGGGATTCCCTTGTAAGTTTGATTTATTTAGAGAATGTTGCACTATGCAGCATTTTCATGTCTAGAATGGGTGTAGAATAGGTCAATCCGACTATTACCACATTTACTCTACTATAATGCGCATACACACCTTGACACAATTTCTGGGACACCCTATATAAATTGACGTAAACCAAAACAATCGAACATCTTTGTGATGAGCTGGAATAGGTTATTCTAGGCATGGATCCACCACCATCCAATAAGCATCATCTGGGAGCAGTTGTTGCATTCGCATGAACAAACATCATGGAATAATGCTTCTAATGGCTAATTGAATCCATGCCATGGCGAATTCGTGCTGCTATAGCTGCTGGGTGTGGTGCAACACAATATTGGGGTGGTGTTCCTAATAAACTGGCCACTCTGTGTAAGTCAGGGGTGATTTCTTGTTTTCTCAATGTTTATTTTATTCTTGTTGAAAATATTTCATTAGTTATTACTGTTTATGATAATATCTTTTTTTATGAGTGTTAACAATTATTTAAAACTGTAATATTTCATTCATTTTGTTTCCTTCTATGAAATACAAGCTGTTCCAAAAATTGTGTCGGGGAGTGTATAATGCGATCCCACTTTCAGAGCCTAGACAACCAGTAAAAGCTTTATCCTCTTATATAATGCGATCTCCATTTTTGACTCATTGTGAGAAATAAAATATGGATGTACAAAAAACGAGAGGAAATTAATGTCTGCTGATATTTATGTTGTACAGTATACAATTTTGAAGTAAAGACAACAGCAATTTAATTTTGGGGCCTTTTAAATATTCATCTGTTAAATTAGTAAATGAAACACGGACATAGTGGACAACATTACCAAGAAAGTTAAACGAAAATTAGCCATGCAGGATATCACCACGTTGCACAGAAGAAAGAATGCAGATGCGAGACTCGTCCTACCCTACAACCGACAACTAAACAAGGGCTTTGAAAGAATCACCAAAGAAGTGGGTTTGGAAATCACGTACAAGAGCTTCAACACATTGAAGAAACAATTAAGGAACCTCAAAGACAAAGTTAGCCCGGAAAATAAAGCAGGAGTGTATAGATTGCCATGTTCTGAATGTGAGGCGGCTACTATGGTCATTCCTGGAGAGCAGTCAGGATCAGGATTAAGGAACATTTGTCATGTATCAAAAATGGAAAATACGGAGTGTAAAGGTTTGCAGACCACATACTCGATCAAGGACATGACTTCAAACGAGAAAACTTTGACATAGTACATAGCACTAGCAACCACCGCCTATTGAATTTTCTGGAGTCGTACGCAATCAACAGTGAAGACCCCACAAGACTGCTGAACAGTGACGCAGGCCCAATAAACGTGAGCCATCTGAAAGACGTCGGGAAGCTTTTTACACCTACTGAAATTGACCAATGGAAGAATTAATCCAACTGGACCAATGACGCTCCAGGATGAGCTATAATTGACTCTCTCGGTTGTTTATTTACACTGGCGGAAAAAAAAATCCCAACACCACGAAGGACTTGTGCTAGATGAATGAAATTTGGACAGTATATTCAGCTATGGTATTTATTCAATTGATTCAAGTTTCAAGGTTACAACTTATAGAGGGCGCCACCAGCGCCACCCTGTACATGGTGAAAAGCACGGACTTTAGTACCCGCTGTAGTCGCCGCACTGGTCTATGCAGGCCTGCACACGTGCATGCATACGGTCGTAGAGATGCCGAATGTCATTTTGTGGTATAGCATTCCATGCCTGTTGTACCTGGATGGCCAGATCAGCGACAGTTGTTGCTGGTTGTGGAAGAGCCCTGACATGGCATCCGACCATGTCCCAGACGTTCTCGATGGGCGACAGATCTGGTGATCGAGCTGGCCATGGTAGGACGTGGACACCCTGAAGGGCACATTGGGTTGCAGCGGAGTGTGGGGTCGAGCGTTATCCTGTTGGAACACCCCCATACCAGCCATGAATGGCAGCACAATGGGTTCAACAACAATCCGAATGGGGCCAGTATGCCGATGAATACAGCTCAGTAACAGGACTTCCCCACTCCTCCTCCTGACCCTTGTGCAACCATCACTCTGACCCAGACAGAAACGACTTTCATCCGTGAAGACCACAGACCTCCATTCTGCCCTGCAAGTCGCTCTGGCTTGACACCACTGAAGACGTGCCGCACGGTATTGAGGGGTAAGAGGCAAACATGCCACCGGGCGCTTGGAGTGGAGGTTCCTGGCCAGGAGACGGTTCCGAATTGTGCGTGGAGTGACTTTGGGTGCCACAGCAGCCCGAATGTCTGCTGCAGATGCTGTCCAATTTGCCACAGCCATCCTACAGATGCGCCAGGCAACCCTGTCTCCAGTGGTCGGGGGTCGTCCAGATCCTGGTCTCCTGGTAATCCTGCCTTCCCTGGACCATTGCTGCCAACAGTTGTACACAGTGGCAACGTCTCGACCCATGCGTTCTGCAATAGCATGGAACGAAAGTCCACCCTCTCGAAGGCCCACTACACTTCCTCGTTCGAATTGGGTTAGCTGCCCATATTCACTCGCAGTCGCATTCGAGGCATGTTTTACATACTCTATCACACACTTCCACAAGTATCTGAAGTGACACAGACGTGCGTCTGATCTCCTTTATATCTGTAATTGGAATGTCTCATTTGCATGTACATGGTGGCGCTGGTGGCACCCCCTATAAGTTGTAACCTTGAAACTTGAATCAATTGAATAAATACCATAGCTGAATATACTGTCCAAATTTCATTCATCTAACACAAGTCCTTCGTGGTGTTGGGATTTTTTTTTCCGCCAGTGTATGTTACCTTGGTTAATTTAAGTATAGAAATTTTTGTAATTGGCTTCTTTTTACTTCACTCTGTACTATAAATATTGCAATGTACCTAATGTAACTCATCTGAACAGTTCTTGACTGTGCTGATCAAATCCTTCGTGTACGCTGAAGAAGGCAGCGTGGCTGCCGAAATGCGCATTCGTCAGAATAAATATCTTATGTGAATCAGTGGTTTCCTGTCTTCCTTGTTAATGAAACATGATTGAAAAAAATGCAACTTCGTCAGATCAAAGCAGTTTTGAAGTTGCTAGTTTTGTGTTTGCTAGCTCGCATTGTACTGCCAATAGACGAGCCACAGTGCAACAGATCATGTGGCTGTTGCAAAGTAACGTGTAAGCAGCCACACCATCGAGAATAACATGTATCCTTGTTATGGGGTACAAAAGCCATCATCCCACAGAGGTAACTGCTGACTGCATGAGTAAGATGGGCACGGGAACATCGTCACTGGACCCCAGACATGTGGAAAAAGGTTGCCTGGACTGGTGAATTGAGATTCATGTTGGTACATGTCGATGGCAGGGTATGAGTACGGCACAAACCACATGAAGCGATGACCCTTCTTGCCAGCAGGGTTACTTTTCGAGCTGTAGCGGTGGCATTCTTGCCTGGGGCTGTTTACATGGATTGAAATGGGACCCCTTGTACATGTGACATCGTCCCTCACAGGCAAACGATGCTGGAATATCCTTAATGATTGCATGCTCCCTTTTGCATGTCTTCAACATCCTGATGGAAACCTCTTCCTGCAACAAGACACTGCACCATGCCATCATTCCCGCATTGTATCCAGATGGTTGGATGAACACTCCATAGGTGTGATGTCGCTTCCCCGGCCAGCTAGGTCATCTGACCTCAGTCCTATCGAGCACATCTGGGATGCCATCGAGAGAGATGTTCGAGCCTCAGACCACCCCTCCATCAAATCTTAATGAACTGAGGGAGTTTTTTCAGGAGAGTTTGTTAGGAAGCTTCCTAATGCTTCCTGTGTCCTGTCGAGTCCATCCAAGATGAATCGCCACCGTAATCGGGGCCAAAGATGGTATTACATGATACTAGACAGGTATCTTTAATTCATGTATATTACCTTAAAAGAACAATGCAGAAGATGACTCACAATCTGTATATTCTTTTGCCAGGTTTTTCATGTATAAAAATTCATCATGCATGCACACATTCCTAGACTTGATGGCGAATCCATTTTCATTGTCAATGAGGCTAGATATTTGAAAGGGCTTGGTAGTTTGAAGTTTTTATGGCCAAAGTAACAAAGGACCTTACACAAAATTGGGGTGAAAATGTTTCTTTTTATAGCCCTCGACCTGTGTATAGAGCTCGGTGAACAATGAGTTGATTGCTTGCTAGGATTGAATTTTCTATCAAATACATGTATCCTATACAGAGGGTATCTAAACCCCTGTCACAAACTTCTGGTGGTGCTTCCCCACAGCGAGATGAAAACAAAAGTTCATATAAACATGGTTCGGATATCCAACCGTTTATGAGATTTCCGGAGTTAAAAGTGAAGTTTCAAAAGCTAGCTTTGTACTCTGTGGATGGCAGGTGATATGCGGAGAAGGTATCCTCTGTCATCCACAGAGTATAAAATCAGCTGCTGAAACTTCACTTTTAACTGTGGAAATCTCATAAATGGTTCGTTACCTGAACCATGTTTATATGAATTTTTGTTTTCATCTCGCTGTGGGGAATCACCACCAGAAGTTTGTGACAGGGGTTTAGATAAACCCTGTACACAAAAATTGGGTTTTCATTAACAATTGTTATATTTCTTAATAAAATGCATTTTTTGTTTTAATTTTAGGTTCTTCCTATATTTTCAAATGTACAAATAGTGTCCACTCAAGTTCTTGTATTATAGTTTATTACCAAAGTGGTCTTCAAGAAACTCACTTGAATGTTGTCTTAGAACTTTTCTGCCAAATTATAGCAGAACCATGTTTTAATATTTTAAGAACTCAGGAACAATTAGGTAAGAGGTTCTTTTTTGTATGGTAAGTTAAGTTTGCTTTCTTAAAGAAAGTTGTACAATCATATACCTGTATTCATAGATCTCATAACTGTTTATCAGTGCAAAAGTGTAACAACTCAAAATTATCTAATGTGATAGTGTTCCTAAGGAAACAAATTTGAAAAAAAAACATTAATTAATTAATTTCATTTAATTTATTGAAGTTTCGAACGGGATTTATCGATAAAATACATAATAAACTGCAATAAGAAGGGGGGGGGGGATTAAACAAAAAATAATACATTAAGGAAAAAATAAACCATTTAGGAATGACATAACGAAGTACCGAAAGGTAAACTAAATTATTCGCGGAACACTATTTTAAACCGCCCTCTGTTAATATTGTAAGTTTCTAATGGACCATAATGGGTCCACTAAACCAGGTTCCTTGAAACCAATTTGGACTATCATTAATTTTACGTTATATTCATTCATAACACATCATTCCAAGTCGTTTGATATATTACATGCCATATATTGGCATTGAAAGTTCCAATGAACCATAATGGTTCCACTAAACCAGGTGTCTTTGAACCAATTTCACCTATCAATAATTTTACCTTATATTCATTCATGATACATCATCCCAATTTGTTTGATATACTACATGCCATATCTTATGATTGAAATTTTTGAGGGTGTCAAAAGGGTAGCATTAGAGCACGTGCCATTGTTTCGATTACAACCTTTTTCAAAATGGTTCATTTTTTGAACCATATTTATCTTACTTACTTACTTTTCAAACCCGCTTATCCGTTAGGGTCGCGGGG
>JAHWFO010036887.1:3394004-3420417 GCA_023313115.1 Rhysida immarginata
GGAGATCCTCCATAGGGCTGCTGCCCCCGCGACCCTAACGGATAAGCAGGTTTGAAAAGTAAGTAAGTAAGTAAAGGCGAATATGAAACATGTAATATGATATACTGTGAAGGCCAAAATTAAATTAACAAGAGAAAAAAAATCATTTAAGGGACAGTATCTTACAATCAATTTATGATAATTGAATACTTTTAATAAAATCTATGTATTTTGAAGCTACAATCACCTGATAGAAATTTCATGGATTTATAGTTACACAAAGTTATTACCAAAACATCACACTCCCTGCTGACCAAAAATAAGTTTACACCAATAAGAAATCACATACAGAGGGTTGTTAGGGATCTATGGTAACAAGTTAAAGGAGGCCAGAAAAGGTGGACACCCCTTTTGCCACCATCGAGTGTGTTCATTCTGGTAGCCATGCATCGCTGCTATTGTCCTACATCGCAGTTTCCACTGCTGGAGGCTGGAACGCAGAACACCAAGATCAATTCGTAACCACTCCTGTTGATATGCTTTTTAAAGAGCCTCCACTGTTAGTGATCATCTCTTTCCAAGGACCCATTTATGTAGGCCGAAGCCACAAAAATCCATAGGCGATGGATCCTGTTCCTGGAACACATGCAAGAAGATATAAGGCATGTTCAAATGAAAGTAATTCGGGCTATAGTGCAGAGACGAGGCAAACGGGTGATTGTTGACGTATTGTCTGCTTTTTCTGATAAGCACTGCTGTGGGAAGTTACATGGGCTTCTGCCCATATTTTGTTTGTGTTACAATGGACCCTCCTATTAAATTTCCATCCAAAACTGACCAACCAATGGTGATAATGTTTCTGACAGCTGAGGGCATTCCACCAGTTGACATTCATGCTCAGAAGTTGAAAATTTATGAAGAAGCATGTGTCTCGAAAGCATCCGTGGTGTATTGGGCCAGAATGTTCCATGATGTCGTGTGGAAACGGCTGATAAACCACGCCCGGGCCAAGCAAACGTGGTCATCACCGATCAATTGAAGACAGACATGGATAAGTCAATTCGTGAGGACAGGCAGATCATTATATGGTCACTTACGAAGGATCACACCATCAGTATTGGTTCCGCATATGCTGTAGTGAAAAGCCTGGGATATGGCAGGGTCTGCTGTCAGTGGGTACCCTGAATGCTCACGAAAGAGCACAAAGGGCTGCGTTGCGTCTACTGTTTGGATCATCTGGAACGTTACAGTCGTGAGGGGGAAGCGTTTTTGAAGAGATTATCGCAGTAGAGACCTGGTGCCATTATTGGGAACCCTCCGGGAAGGTATCCACAATGCAGTGGAAGCATCCATCGTCACCACGGCCCAAAAAATTCAAGTCGCAAAGTTAGGCCGGGAAGGTTATGCTTACGTGTTTCTTTGATTCCGGCGGTCCTCTGCTTTTGGAGTTTATGGAACCCAAAATCTGTATTAATGCTATCGCATACACCAAGACACTGCAGAACTTGTGTCAAGCTGTGAAAAACAAGCGTCCTGGTAATCCTCCTCCAGGACAATGCTAGGCCACATATTGCGAGACTGGTGCAGGAAGCAATAAGCAAAATGCGGTGGGAAATTCTGCCACACCCTCCTTATAGCCCGGACCTCTCACCATGTGATTTTCATGTGTGTTTGATCCTTTAAAGAAGGCACTGAAAGGTCGACGATTCGCCAATGATGAGGAGGTTAAGGACGCTGTACGGGCGTGGTTCAGAGAGCAGCAGAAAACAGACTTTTTTGCGGACAGTATTAGCCAGTTGGTGCTCCAGTGGGAGTCCTGTATTGTGGCAGGTGGAGATTTTTTTTCAGGATTGTGCGTCTATAATAGTAACTATAAGATGTTCTTCTTTCATATAAACAAAGGTAAATATTAATACTTTTATTTAATCCGTATCAGTGCCCTTTGAATCACTTTCATTTGAACATGCCTTATACAAGAATCCACTCAATTCCATTTAGCCACATGCTTGCCAAGTGGCCAGATGCATCGCCTATGGATTTTTGTGGCTTTGGCCTATTTAAACAAGCCCTCAGAAAGAGATGGCCACAAACAGTGAAGGGTTTTTGGAAAGCGTGTCAACAGGATTGGTTACGAATTGATCTTGGTGTTATGCATTCCAGCCTCCTGCAGTGGAAACTGCGATGCATGGCTACCAGATTGAACACACTTGATGGTGGCAAAAGGGGTTTCCACCTTTTCTGGCCTTCTGTAACTTGTTACCATAAATCTCTAGCAACCTTCTGTAAAACAAAGAAAAAAGGGCAAAGTTGACTTTTAGTAACTGCGAGCACTGCGTGCAATGCAGTGAAGCATCTCTCAGAGACACCCAAATGAACAACTCATTCATAGCAACTGTTTCGTATGTGCCCTGCAGTGATTCATCACTCAAAGACGCCACTGTTGATCCATAATTTTGCAGCATTTGACTCTGAAGTAACTAATTACTATTAGAAATTAATAAAGTTTATTTATAATTCGTAAATATTTAACAATAATCAATTAATGTTATTGAAACGCTTAGTATAAGAATTTACAAAATTATTACTAATTAATAACTGATTTAGCATTTGATATATTAAAAAATATTACTAAATTGCAAGAAATCAATGATTTTATTTGCGTAAAGTGACGGTCCTTTAAAATCACACAAAAGAATTCAATTTTCCATGTTTGTAAGATTACTAACAATTAAAACGCTCTTTACTCATTTCTTAATCGTATAATTTCATACATTTAATACCAAATGAGTAAATAACCTGAATGTGTAAACACGGAGTTTCTTTGTGTGATTATGACTTTATTCCCTTAAACGGCCGCCATTTTACGCAAATAAATACTAAAAACAAACAAATCATCTGGTATAAATAATAATAATAATAATAATAGGTAACAACAACAGGGAATAACCCACCAAATAAACTAGAAGGCCAAGCCGCTATGTTGTCTCCCAACAGGCCAAAGGCCCAAAATGGGGTTAAGATACAAGTAAAAGAGAAGTAACGTAATTAAAAAAAAAAAAAAGGGACAATAAAAAAACAGAAAAACACAATTTTATTTATATAGATTAACAGAAGTATAATAACAATTACAAAGATAAAAAATCAATAATATTAATAATTCAATTCAGTTCATGTACTGTGTTCACACAGCTAATTCAAGCCAACACGGAACTACAATATCGAGCAAATAGAATGAGAGTTACAAGATAAACAATAAATACAGCCACAATCACAAAGGCAGGATTTTAGCACGACTAGGAAAATTAATTAAATAAATCAATGACATCAGAATTCTCATTGTATAGTTTTTGAATTCTGAACATTGTATCCCGACGAAATTTTTCTCTAAGTTTAATAGGAGGCTAAAGCTTCATCACGGGCTTTCTCGTAGTATGCAACGGTACTCGGATGAATATGGACTCGAGAAGGTTCGGAGCATCCATCTTCCCTACTAAAACATTCTTAAGAAAGGCAAAATCAATCTTCATTCTAATGTCTGAGAGTGCACACAGATCAAACATTTTGCACCCTATCCAGTTTACAAGACTGCATATTTGAACCCCCATTCTATAAAACAGAACAGTAGGACAAAATGGGTAAAACTAGACTCCGATAGAGCCGAACAAATGTAGAAGGGCACCGAAAATCGGCTCCATTGCGCACAATGGTACCAATGAATAATTATGACATCTCGAAGGCCTTTGAGAATAAAGGAAGGACCCTCTGACGGAGAATTGCAAGGCTTGGCCCGTAATCTATTAATGCCGTAGGCAACATCTCTATCAGTGAACTCCGTTAAGATGAGGTTATCAATAGGGAGACAATAGGTAGACAGTTCTCCGAGAATGTGTTGAAAGAAGTAGAGACAGTTTCACTGAAATGTTGGGCAAAACAGTTACTAATATCCAATCCATCAGTAATGGTAAGACCAGCAGAGGTAGTGATAGTAGTTATAGTATGTCGATCCTTTCTTTTGGAGTAGTAGTAAATCTGGTTATTTTTCTTATTACGGGAGTTATTCGTACATTCGCAACATGGTCTTACGCCGCAAATATAAAAATAATTCTGATAATGAATAGGTCATAGCGTAGCCACCGTACTGTATATGTAAACAGTAACAAAGACCCCAAGTATCAAATTTATTAAAGAAAAGCTGATTGATTATTTAAACACGATGCCTCAGATGTTAAAATGTTAAAATACAGATGTTAAATGCGTTTAAATAAATAATAAATGAAAATAGGAAAGAAAAAGAAAATTCCAGTCTGGGATCGCGACGCTCTGAGCAATTAATTCATTGTTGACTGTAATGTAGGTTCGTGGCTTAATTTTTCATTTATCACTTAAATTTAATGTCATATTCACCCGGATGTACGACAATAATGAAAATACGTAGTATAAATTTTATGGCCAACGCCATCACCAAATAATTAATTCGGTAAATTAATATTAGAAAATAAATTTAAAAAAAGACCTCCCCCCCTCTCCAAATACGAAAATAAAAACTCTAATAAATTCTGATAAAAGACACAGATATTTTTCAAATAATTCGATAAAATAATGTATAAATTATAAAAAATCAGATAAAAATTAAGGTTTATTTCTGGGATATGTCCTCATTTGTGCTATTACTCTAGGAGTTTTGACCGGTGGGGTTTTTGCAGGATCCTACTTGGTAGATACACAGATCGCAACAGTGTATATACATAATTCATTTATGGGATACAAGACCCACTCAACTTATTTTTTTGCAATTTAGTAATTTTTTTAATATGTCAAATGCTCTAATCACTTATTAATTAGTAATAATTTTGTAAATTCTTATACTAAGCGTTTCAATAAAATTAACTGATTATTGTTAAATATTTACGAATTAAAATAAATTTTATTAATTTCTAATAGTAATTAATAACTTCAGAGCAGAATGCTGCGAGATTATGGATCAACAGTGGCGTCTTTAAGTGATGCTTCACTGCAGGGCGCATACGAAACGGTTGCTATGAATGAGTTGTTCATTTGGGTGTCTCTGAGGGATGCTTCTCTGCAGTGCATGCAGTGCTCGCAGTTCCTAAAGGTCAACTTTGCCGAAAAAAGTTTCCCGAGTTAGCTGTAATGGTAGTAATTTCTTTGTAATAAAATTTTGTAATATTGGAAAGATTTTTTGGTCGTCGTGTATTTCTTTTTGAAGCACTTTGTATTTTTATAATTTACTTTGAATAAATTAACATAAATTTAAATGACACTGTAACTTTTCACTTAATTTAGAAACATGTAGCAGAAATGACTGACGAACAGTTTGAAAAACACCGAGAAGCACTGATCATTCATCGACTGGAAAAGCCAAAGAAGTTAGCTCACAGGACAGCTAAGTATTGGGCTGAGATATCTTCTCAGCAATACAATTTTGATCGAGGTTAATAAATTATATACATAAAATATATTCATAAAAACTGGATAAATTGTTTTCTTTGTTCTTTCAATGGCAAACCAGAAATATTAGATTTTAATTATAGAATTTAACAATGGAATGGTCCAGTCATATTTTTATTATTCTAGTTTGTTTCTTTTCTTTTGTAAAATGCCTTAGTGTGAATTATAGAGGATCATTTCTCTTTAATTTAGCCGATTTTAAACAACCCTTCCCGGCAATGGAATGCACTCACGAGCCTATGTAAATCGGGTAGTGTATCAGTGGGCATCCCATAAATATTCGTTCAGGAAACAAGCTCAGAAAATTCAAGTCATGTCTAGAAAAAATAATGATTGTTGGAGAGGATAGTTACGAGTGTTTTCCAAGGTGGGATTTAGTGCCGTACACATGATGCAATAGTACAAGACAGAAGGAATTTCGTTATTGAAGGCTGCTGCTGTTAATTCCATTCTTCTGGCTGACATTCGTAATCCGGGCATTCCCAACAAGTTCACCTATGAAAACCTATCTTGGAAGAGACCCCATCCCAGCCGTTCACCTGACACAGTCAAAAAGATCAGGAAGATGGTAGGACAGGAAGAGCCTCCGACACAGAAAGCCATGGCTTAGAAGGCAGGAACATCTGTGTCAATGGTGAACTGCATAATTAAATGCAATTTAGGCCTGTGCAAGTTCCATAAAGCCAGGGTTCATGCTCTTAATGAACGTCACGTTCGTGAACTCAAAACCAATGCCCGCAAATTCTACGAAGGCTGACTTGCAGGCGAGAAATGGCAGATTGTTGTCACATTGGGTGAAGCATGGGTTTACCTCACAATTGTGTGTAAGGTTCTTGCAATTGCCTACTGTCCAGCAGATGCGAAAGGCCAGACTGATTGGATGAATTTTTTCCCACTACATGGTGGTAATGGCGTACTGCTGAAAAGGACGGTTGCAATTTTATTGGATGGAGAAAACAACTAAGGTGATTGCAAATTACTACCAGGGGAACATTTTTGAAACCTCTTTACAAGGAGGAGATCCCGGCGTTGTACGGAGAGGAGAGCAACAGAGTTTGTGTTCATCAAGTTAAGGTGTCCAGCCACACCGTGCTCTCAACACAGAATTTCACGGCACATTTGGAACAGAATATCGACATTCATCCAATACCCTTCTCTGCTATCCCTGTCAAGTCATTTGATGCCTCCCCCATGGACTTCACATGAAGTGACAATCATCCAAAATCGGCTAAGTCAAGGAGAAATGATCCTCTGTACAGATGACAGTTGTTAAAGGAGTTTATTAATTTAATTACTATACTTAAACTACCTGACCAAAAAATTCTTGCAGTTGATATTTAGTTGAGCTGCCTTTAGCTTTGATGGGAATGTGCATTTGCCATGGCATGGATCAACAAGTTCATCTTCTCTCTATATATACAGGGTGATCCAAAAGTCAGGAAAAAATTAAAACTCAATAATTTGCACACAAATGCATATAAAAAGATTCTGTTTGAACAGAAACAATTGAAATGAAGTCGGAATTTTTTCCAGCGAAAATAAAAATAATGTTAGAATTACTCTGTTTTTGACCAACAGATGGGGTGGGGTTGTCAAGTTACACACATCTGTTTATGCACATTTTCAGACATCTGTTTATGCACATTCCGTTTACAAAGAAACAATTGAAATGAGGTTGGATTTTTTTTCCAGGAAAAAAAAATTAATGCTAGAATTGTTCGCTTTTTGACCAACAGATGGCATTGTCAGCTTACAGACATCAGTGTATGGACATTTCAGACGATAAGATGCTGGATTAACTATTGGCTTACAAATGTTCTTTCAGCAACACTGCTGTCAGACGAGACACTACACCATTCACTGCATTAAGCAACATTTCTCTCGGTATGGCAGACACGTGTTGCTGGATGGAACCTTTCAAAGTCACCAATTTTGTGGTTGGTTGTGGTACACTTTTGACTTCAGGTATCATCATAGCCAAAAGTCACAAGGCATCAGATCGGGCGATCTAGGTGGCCATGCATACTGAAAGTATCGGCTGAGGATACGATTCTCTCCAAATATTGAGCGGAGCAGTCGTTGCATAGGCACAGAAATATGCGGTGGTCCTCCATCTTGCATAAAGGTCACTATATGCAGTGCTTGTTGTGCTTGCAATTATGAAACGATGTTGGTCTGTAGCAGTGCTGCATAGCTCATACCAATGACTGTAACTGTTTTTAGAATAGTCCCTAAGAAAAGGACTGATTATGAAATCAGCAGTGAAGCCACTGTAGCTTTTGGCTGATGTAGGGATTGTTCAACAAATGCATGTGGGGTTTCTGTACTCCACACACGGTTGATGTGTGTTAACACCACCAGAATGTGTGAACTGTGCTTTATTGGTCCAAAGCACAGTGAAAATCCAGTCGTGCTGCTGCTCCGTTTTATTGTTGAATACCCAATTTGCAAAATCTTGGTGAGTGATCAATTCGTCAGGTGTCAGTTCATGATTATGTTGCAATTTGTATGGAAATCGCTTAAGGATAATTCGCAGTGATCACCATACACTGTTGTACAAAATTCCAATCCGTCGGAACACTTCTTGCGCACTGCTTTCATTCCCCGTGTGCAATATCCAATAGTGGTTGCACTGTCTGTTCGATGCTCTGAGTAACAGCAGTGGATGGTGAGGGCCAGCCACTTCTTGGACAGCAGCCAAAGAACCCGTGGCTTCAAATCGTCATATCATTTTTGTCACTGCAGCATATGTCAAGGGCCCTTTACCGTCTCGCATTCCATGCATGCATCGATATGCCCGTAAGGCCGTATTGGCACTTTCCTTATTCTGATAATAAAGTTTAATTAAGAGGGTCTTCTCGATTAATGCCTACAAGTTCATTACAGTGAGATGGAACAACCATCACTATTTGCTTCCAAAATAGCAGCATTTGCAGTGAGTGCTGTTCTTTTTATACCATCTGAATATGTGCATAAACTGATGTCTGTAACCTGACAACACCATCTGTTGGTCAAAAACCGAACAATTCTAGCATTAATTTTTTTTCCTGAAAAAAAACCGGCTTCATTTCAATCTTTTCTGTGGAAACAGAATTTTTTTCATCTGCATTTGTATGCAAATTATTGAGTTTTAAAGTTTTTCCCGACTTTTGGGTCGCCCTTAAATTCCAGTGTGGTAGACAAAAAAAAACGGATCACTGCACGATGTTCTTCCTTGGTGCAAACTGAGAGTGGCACAGCCATTTTATTGTGTCACGGCAGAAAATTAAGTCATGTGATGATGCTGAAACTTTCCACAAGTGAAGACATGGACCCTATTTATTTGCATGCGCATGTAGAAATAAGTGTGGATACTTACTGATTTGTCCTCGTAGTTAAGGGATAATTTGCCGTCTGCTTAAGAAAATAGTATGGGCTATAAATTTAAAAATGCTTATTTCCGGAAAATGAAAAGACAAACTCCAGATAGAACTATGTGAACAGTGGCACTTTATATCAGTAAGTAGTCCAATCACCGTCGTTGGTAACAGTGGCATGACATCTCTGCTTGCTGCTTTCTACTAAGCTGAGAGCAAACTCTAGAGGTAAAGGCTTCCAAATATGTTGAATTTGTCGAGTCAACTGGTTCATATACCAGGTGGATTTCCTGCAAAGCTTATGGTTCACATAAGTCCATACAATTTCTGTGGAGTTGACATCATATGACTGAGACAGCCAATCTACGTTATTGTTGTCAATTTCATTGCAAACACAGCCTACTATGATGTTTGGGTCGTTTTCCTGTTGGAGAACCTAGGTTTTTTTCTTGGTTTTTTTGGTTTTGTTTTTTACTTTTGTACACACACCAGCCAATAAATTAGAAACCTTCATTCAATATGGTATTGACCCTCCTTTGGCTGTAATTAAGAACATACATGGTTTGACATGGACTCTACAAGGTGTTGCAATGCAGGTAAAGTAATCGCAGACCATGCATTCATCAGAGACACCTTCAGGTCATGCAGAGTAGACGGAAGCGGATGCCTTCGACGAATGTCTCGTTCCAACATGTCCCAAACATTCTCGATCTGATTCAAATCTGGACTTTGCGCTGGCCATGGCAGATGTTGCAACTCAGAGTCATGTTCAGAAAACCACTCCTCAACAATTCTTGCTTGATGGAGAGTAGCATTGTCGTCCAAGAAGAACCCACCACCATTTGGGTACAAATGCACCATTGCAGGATGGACTTGATTCGCAACAATGTTCAGGTAGTCTTTGACTTTCACCTGACTGTCAAGGAATATCAGGGGACCCTTGCCATACCAACAAAACATGGCCCATACCATGATACCTCCTCCTGCAGCTTGAAATGTGTTCACAACACATGAGGGGTCCATCGCTTCATGGGGCTGCCGCCAAATTCTCTGCCGGCCATCGGTGCAAAACAATGTGTAACGTGACTCGTCCGACCACATCACCTTTTTCCAGTCGTCTACTGTCCAGTCACATCGTTCTTTACACCACTGCAGGTGAAATTTCCGGTTTGTTGCTGACACCAGGGGCTTCCTCACTGACATGCGATTTCCCATCCCTATTCGCTTCAACTCTCGGCACATTGTTCTGGAGGAGATGGGTTGCGATGATCTTTCATTGAAGTCTGCCGTCAGTTGCTCCACAGTAGACCTTTGGTTTTGCCGCACAATCCGTCTCAGACGATGTCGGTCGCTATCTGTGTTGATTGATTTGATACACAATTCTGCAGTTTCGACAACTCTTGTGGATTCAGTTTCCACGCATTGAACACCTTGGAGACCTGACCTTTTGAGATACCGGTCTGTTGCACTGTCCTGGAAATTGTAGCTCCAGCTAGACGGGCTCCCACAATAACTCCTTTTTGGAACTCAGACAGGTCTACTGTTTTCTCCATTTTGCTCAACTTGAGCAGCTGCAGCTTGTTCCTACCCTGTATCTGCAGCTTGGAATGAGCATGTACCTCACATGATTGCATTCATTTGCATATCACAGTCGTTTCTGACCTGTGACCCCACTTTACATAGTACAGTAATTCATCATGGGTTTCTAATTCATTGGCCAGTGCATGTACTTTCATACAATCTTCGGGCAGATGGTATCAGACTATCATTTTCATTTTTGAAAAGTAATCCCAGATATGGACCTGTACTGTGTGCTTAATGCAAAGTTCTGTTTGTAGGTGATGACCATGCTCGATGTGGGAATCACGTGACCAAAACAATGATTCATCCGATAAAACGACATTGCCTCAATCAAGATCCATATTTTCTTGTACCCACTCGAGACATTTCTTCACATGGTTTTCAGATAGGAGAGGTTTCTTCACCATACTCTGCCATTTTGTGTGTTTCTCCTGCTAATGACTTCTTTCTGTACGTCTCAGTTTTTTCTTATTCATAAATGTCCATTTTACAATACAAGATTTATTCATTTAGAATTAGCTGACTTTCGTCCTTTCGGACATCTTCAGATTCGTTACAACTGATTTTTAAATTTCTTACAATATAAATATTTTAATTTGGAACAAAATTTGTCTATTCATTGTTAAATGTTTTTCTGGTTACATTGTTTTATTTTTGAGATTCAATGTTAGTTTTTTTGCTAATTATTTTATTTTATTTTATTTTGTAATTTTATTATTATATACGGTATTGTCTTTTATTAAGTTTATTATTTAAAAAACTCCAAATATGCAGAACACATTCTATCAAGCAAACATGAAACTGGGAATTTTGAAGAAACATGCAAACAAATTAATGATAAGAGAGAAGTAATAATCGCTGAAAAGTTATTTATATTAAACGAATATTATCCACAAGAAATTTTAAATAATATGGAAATAGTAGACATCAATTTATTTTTCAACCAATTACTAAAAGATTAAGCAAAAACAAAAGATTACGAGAACTATGTAATTAAAACTTAATAAAAGAATATATTGTAAGAAATTTAAAAATCAGTTGTAACGAATCTGAAGATGTCCGAAAGGACGAAAGTCAGCTAATTCTAAATGAATAAATCTTGTATTGTAAAATGGACATTTATGAATAATTAACAATATACAATACAATGTGAGATATACAGGGTGAGGCATTTATCTTGAGACAACTGAATATCTCGGAAACTAAGCATTGTACGAAAAAAATGTCCAAAATCAAAAGTGAATTATTTCGCGGGGGAAATTCATTAGTTAAAAAATTACCCCCCCCCCCCCCTTGTGAGGTGGGCTGGGGGGGAGAGGTAACTTTGAAATCTTAAATAGGAACCCCTATTTTTAATGGTATATTCAGATTGTACACAATATTCGTGAAATGTTCTATTCTTGGGGTTTTTTCAATTGATCCAACTGTTTAGGAGATAGAGGCCCTGAAAGTGTGGAACTTTTAAAGTTTTGAACCCAATTTTACCAATGAAAACTAAGAGATAGAGAGTGGGTCTTACAGACATTCCTATTCTATATTTTAATGGTCTTTAAGAATCCAAAGTCAGAATTTCAAAAATCCAATATTTTTCAATACACACGCATAGACTCTGTCTCCATAGGACTGCTGCCCCCAAAAGTTTACTTGTGCACTAAAAAAATTCTGAATTCACTCTTTTTGAGGGGGGGGGGGGGATAATATTTTAACTAATGAATTTCCCCCACAAAATAATTCACTTTTGATTTTGGACATTTTTTCGTATCATGCTTAGTTTCCGAGATATTCAGTTGTCGCAAGATAAATGCCTCATCCTGTATAATGAATCAGTTTTTTCTGTTCTTCCTGCAAGATTATTTGTGGATTTATCTTGAAGGGCTCTATGACCTGCTTGTCTTGTTGTTTTGTGGTTTTTCTTATGCCTTGTTCCGGTAGGTCATTGACATTTTTGTGGTCTTCAAAATGTCTCGCCTACTTCTTATAAATGCCATTGATCTTTTCATGTTATTTGCAGTGGCTACTTGTGACTTTTTTTCAGACCTATCTCATGCAAGCACAAGAAAAATGCTTCAAACCGTTTTGCATGTTTTATACTCATTGCTATTTAAGAGTTGTACTAAAGCTCTTTGCTTTCGAATTAGCCTACTTGTGCTGCACACAATACAGGACATGATAACCGTTGTTACCCCAAAAATTTTCCGTGCTGTTTTGCCAAGAAAGTTATAGCGCATACTCTTTTCTTAGACAGACAGTACAATGAAGATTAACAATTTCTAAAGGAACCATTAGATGATGGCACTGCCACTGATCCTGTTTGTTCAAAGTTGTCAATTAATGCTCTTAACATGCTAGATGTTGGCTTTGGTCTACTTTTAAAGGCACTAGATGCTTCCTGAGTGTTATGGTAGATCTGTGGTCACAAAGATAAAAAGTTTTGATTAAGAAAACACGGTCTTTGGCTGAATATTGGTCCATTTTCACACAAACAAAAATTTTCCAAGAAAATAACCAGACTCTGTAAATAAGGTTCATTTGGGCCCCTGGGCATGTGCATGGTATTTGGCAACACTGTCTCCACTCATTGACAAGTTACTCAAGTAATGGATTAGTGAGACTGATTGAAGCACCCTATATGTAATTGTTATGAAAGATAAATTCTAGATTCTAAAAATTACATTACATTAATTTGACAAAGGTGATTTTTTTTTTTTTAAATAGGAAATACGATCATAAAGTTCTGGGATTGGTTCATTTAAAGAGAAAATACTTTATTTAAATACATTTACACAGTGTCCCTTTCAAAATAGTCCCATTGCAAAGCCATACAATGAGTCCAGCGTTCCTGCCACTTCAGGAATGTGTTCTGGAAGTCTTTTTGTTGAAACGAGTCAAGCACTTTCCTGAATCTGCTCAGTCTTATCAAAACAGCGATCTTTCAACTGGATCTTCATTTTCGGAAAGAGGGCAAAGTCTGCAGGAGCTAAATCTGGCGAGTAGAGTGGGTGTGGAAGCAAAATCTTGTTGTTTTTCACAAGAAACTCATGTGAGGGGGTGCATTGTCGTGGTAAAGCATCCAGTTTTTTTTCACACCATAGATCTGGTCACTTTTGCCGAACGTCCTCCCTCAGATTGCTCGTTCTCAAATTTAAAGTCCATGATAAAATCGCAGACGGCCTCACATTCTTGGTCACAATAGCAGTATTTTCTCAGTTCCCAATGCACACAAAACAAAATCTCTGAAAAGCTGATTTAAGAATGTTAGGGCTATACTTGACTTTATTTGTTAGCAAGATTTGCAACCAGTCCCAGAACTTTTTGATCGCACCTAGTAATTGTTTTTTCAAACAGCTTTGTAACTCTATTTGTTTTTGCATATTTTAGATAGCATAGAAGTTGCACATTTGAAGACTATAACAAAAAATGACATCCTTGATTTTTATGACAAATTAATTGCTTATGATGCACCTCTCAGGCATAAGTTAGCTGTTCACATTTTATCAACTGCAGTTGGGGGTGCTGGGCATCAGGAGAAAACCGATCAGACACCTCCATCAGATGGGTTTAGTAATTTAACTCCACCGTTAAATGAAGTAAGTAATTCTGAGTTAAGAAAAGCTAATAAGTTTTTACCTATGCGTACCAAACAGGGCTAGGTAAGCCCCTCTGGAGTTTCAGAAGTTGATAGAACAGTAGCCATGACACACATAGCAGAAACGTTCATATCAGTGGATAAAGAATCTCTCAAAAGTTTGCATTCATAGTAGGCACCATTGTGTCCCTATAGATTTAACCTTTGGAGGGTAGTCATAATGAAAACCTGGCCTCCATGGTCACCTGATGTACACGGAGGGTTGTTTCATGTTTATGGTGATGAGAATACCACTTAAGTGTAGGTCTACTGGAATCTATTTCTCCACCACCTGTTGTGCTCTATGTGTTGGCCCTTTCTTCTAGCAGGCGCTCGACATGTTAGTTTCCACTGTAAGAGGCTTCTACGGTGAACAGCGAGGTTGATTCTGTCCCACTCCTCTTGACAGGCTTGCCATTAATCCAGAAAATGTAGAAGAAAAGGATGACACACAAAAACCCTGGAATAAAAATAATAAATAATAATGGCAAGGCCCTGAAAGAAGCTGATGTTTCAGATAGAGGCTATCCTTTGTCAAAGCAAGGAGGATAATAGGAGTATTAGAAGATGACTTACACAGGGTGGATACAAAAATGAGCCCCCCCCCCCTCTTTTATTTTTGTAACCAAAGCAGATATGTCAATTTTGATGAATCCAATGAATAGGAAGTTGTGGGTGATCTATCCCATGGTGCATTTTTCATTATCCCAAATATGCAAATTAGGACACATTCAAATACTATCTTAAAAACCATAACAGATACACGAAAAATTCCAAATGAACACTTGTTCAGCACGAAATTCCGAAGAAAACAAAAATTTTTTTCCAAAATCCGATGAACGGATGACCAACAATCACAATTATTTGTAATTTACAAACAGCCGCAGTGCATAAATAATTTTACTCCAAAGTTAATCATAAATGTGCTCAAGTGATAACAATTGGGCACGGAACTTAACTGGTGCCATTGCTGTTATGGTGTCACTCCTCGGGATGCTTCTTCAATACGTTGTACCAGATCCTGCAGTGGATTGGGCTGTGTGGCATAAACTTTTTCCTTCATGAAGCCCCACAAGAAAAAGTTAAGTGGTGTTAGATCAGGTGAGCGGGTGGCCAATGAACTGGTCTTCCTTGGCCAATTCATTGTTGTTCAAACATTTCACTTAAACGCTCATCAACGACCAATCCGTAATGTAGTGGAACTCTGTCATGCTGGAACTACATGTGCTGATAGGAGGCCAATGGCAAATCACCAATGAAATCTGAGATTATAATGTCTCAAATCGAGCTTTTACGTCATGTTGAATTTATTGATTCCGGTTCACTGATTTGAATGCTACAGCTGTTTCTTCATTTTTAGGAAAAAATTAATATCTCTAAATAAGACTTAACTAATTGTCATAAAAAATACGTCAAAGCACTGTTTAAGGTACCTTCTAACAGTGTTTTAATTTAATTTGTTTTTTGGAAGACTTAGCTGCACAAAATTGATCACATACATACACAGAATAGGCAAAATAATACGAACACCTTTGTATTTTAGACGTTTTGTGGAAAATCTAGAAAAATACTTAACGAATTATCTTGAAACTTCAGGGGTGTAAAGAGCATGTTACACCTCATATTTCAGCGAAGGTTTTCTCCCGAATGCAAATAGGGACTTGCAACAAACTGAACAAAAAAAATAATGCTTGAAGTGCGTTGTAGCTGTAGCATATGCTTATGAGATTTCTTTTACTTATGTGTTCATTTGTATGAGAATAGCACATACATTCATGGAGATAGAAAGATTTCTTTAAAAAAATCAAAATGTTTTCGTAAGTTTTTTGTTCCTAACGTGCAGGATTTTCAACCTAATGCAATGCCATTTTCAGGAAACTTGACAAAGTACAGTCGAGACAACACCCTGCAATCACAATTAAAAAATATTAAATATTTGATGAAATATGAGCATTTTTACTAAATAATGTTTAACTGTGCATGCGCAAGCATTACCAAAATGTCTTTTGTATAGATCTACTTTTAGCCAAATGTATAGAGCTACTTTTAGAAAAAGCCCAGGTAAATAGCGTGAAAATTCAGAAAGATGTCATCGATAGAATGAGTTGAGTTTCAGTTGCTCTCAAAAATAAACAAAAATATAAGGGCTTTTCTCCAAATTTTTAGGGTCATAAGAGTGAAAGGCAGGCCTACAGCATATTGACTTCATATTAGTGTAAGAAGTTGATACGTGGTTCAAAAATAAAAATTTGAAGCAAACTCCTTATCGTTTTGTTTATTTTTGAGAGCAAGTGAAATTTAACTCATTCTATTGTCGATATCTTTCTGAATTTTCTCAATATTTGCTTGGGCTTTTTCTAAGAGTAGCTCTATACATTTGGCTAATAAATTATGCAAAAGACACTTTAGTAAAGCTTGTGCAATCACAATTAAACATTATTTAGTAAATATGCTCATATTTCATCAAATATTTAATATTTTAATATTGTGATTGCAGGGTGTTGTCTCTACTGTAGTTTGTCAAGTTTCTTGAAAATGGCATTGCATTGGGTTAAAAACCCTGCATGTTAGAAACAAAAAATTTACTAAAGAAACTTTATATATCTCCATGATTATACACTCTATTCTCACACAAATGAACACAGATAAATAATAAAAGAAGCCTCATAAGCATATGCTACAACGCATTTCAAGCATTATTTTTTTACAGGGTGATTCCAAACATGTTTTTTTTTTTTGTTGTTCAATTTGTTGCTGGTCCCCTATTTGCCTTTGGAACAAGACCTTCATGGTGTAACATGCTCTTTACTCTGAAGTTTCAGGATAATTTGTTAAGCATTTTCCTAGATTAAATTGTCTAGAAATCTTATGTGGATAATGCAGATGATTAACTTGAGAATAAAATAAAACTCTTTTTCCACAACGAAACAGGAAATGAACAAAAAGAAAAAGACCGAAAATAAAATGAAAAAATGCCCGGTATGAATTTTTATTAAGCAATGTAAAACTTGAGTCAATAAACAAGAAACACCTTCTGGACGCCTTCGAAAGCTTAGCCATTCAAAAAACAGATAAAAAATTATTACTCAACTTAGATAGGGGTCCTATTAGCGAATCACCATTGATCAAATGGGCGACGCACTTACCCAATCAATAAAATTCATTTGGATCTTTTTGTCTTGATTGGCTTCTGTCCGTTATAAATACTCAGCATGTTCTATTCCAAGTCAGTTCTCTCGAGGTGCTCCTTGGCTGCTGAATGATATAAGCAAAGCTTTCGAAAAGCGCTTACAGACTCAGGTTGTATTTTTTCATTTTATTTTCGGTCTTTTTCTTTTTGTTCATTTCCTGTTTCGTTGTGGAAAAAGAGTTTTATTTTATTCTCAAGTTAATCATTTCCCTAGATATCCAACAAAACATCTAAAATCAAAGGTCTTCCTATTATTTTGCCCAGCCCCTGTACATCTTCTCGAATCACGAGTTTTGAAGACAATTTCCAAACTTATTTTTTGAGTTGGGGAAATGAATACATGTTCACACAACACTTCTTGATCATGATCAATTTGCTGGTCAGATAAGAAATGTTGTGTGAAAGGAACATGATTAAGTGAAACTGATCCTCATGATGGGAATAAGTGTCATTTCACACACATTCCCATAACCTAATCAAATCCTTACACAAGATCATAGCCGATCAACTCCCAGAATCCAATGCAATTGCCAAGCTTTTCATGATGGTGGAATAGTGCTGCTATGGTAAATATTTTGAATGAATATGGTTATATGAATTAATTGCATGTCATGCCATGAATAATTTGTGTAGAAGGAATAAGAACATTGGTTATGAACCAAAACAAGAAAAACAAAATTATTTTTATAATCGGCGAAGATTGGGTCGACGGTAAAAAGCCTATCGCTATAAGCTCCATTATCCCCATCTGGAGACAAAAATTGTAACCCTGATCGTAATAGGATTTTGCTGTGTAAACACATAAGTTTGTCGATAAAGCCTGAACAATCCACTTTCAACATGTGTAAAATGATCATGATCAAGAATTGTAATGTCAACATGGTATTAAATGAATGGTTGGCCAATATTTGTTGATTGATCGACAACTGTTTCTTGGTGGATGCATGAGACTACACTATGTAAACAAAAGTATTTGGAAACTGCATGTTTTAAAGAAAAATTGCTTTTATGTAGGCCCTCCCTTTGCTTGCATTACCGCTGCAACACGTTGAGGCATACTTTCCATAAGTTGACTGTCGGTCTGGGCTCTCCATTCCTCTTGCAAGGCTTTTAGAAGAGATTGTTGCGAAGACTGGTATGGTTTGCATTTTCGTTAATACCCCATTCACACCATAGAGCTAGATCAAGTCAATCTACATAGAATTTGGATTCATTTCGAACTCACAGAATGTTCACACTTTGGCACTGCTAATCCTGTTAGCGAACTCTAGCTTTAATCTCAACCCAGTTTTAAACTCCAATTGTTCATTATAGTCAACAGGAGCAAGAGATTTATATGGATGAATTTCTTTTCTGTCGTCTCAATCCATCCAAGTTTTCAAGTCACAGGCTGAATAAATGTTTGGTTTTTTCTTCGGACCACGAGTTGATAGATTTCTTGGATGCCATTTTGTGAAAACTAGCGAAGTTAAAGTTGTGGCAAGGAACGAATCTCGATTGGCAGTATCGATCGAGTTCTCCTAACGGGTTCAATGAATTGCATTTGGAGACCATCGATTTAGTTTTGATCCAAATCACTAGCATTCGCACTTGAAAATTTGAATCTAGTTCAAGCTGCTGATCTAGATTTAATATGTTAGTGCAAATGGGGTATAACCGTTGCTGCAGTTCATTTCACAAGTGCTTGATTAGAATGAGATTGCAGGCCAGTCAAGCAAATTCAGCTCATTTTCACAAACAAATCCTGCATACACTTTGCAGTTTGACAAAGCTCAATCCTGTTGAAACAAACAACCATTACCTCAATAGTATTGCCACAGTGATCCAGAAAGTAGAGGTACACTTCAGAGTTCATGATACCCATTATAAAAATAATGGGCCGAGACCTAATCAGGAAAAGTAATCCCATGCCTTGATGGACCCTCCACTGAATTTCACCATTGGAACAAATCATTTTCTGGGTTGTCGCCGTATTTAAACACGTCCATCATACTGGAAGAGTAAATACCGTGACTCATCACTCCAAAGAAGAGTTTTCCATTCTTCAACAACCCAGGATGCTGCCTTGCATTGACATCTGTAATCATTGGCTTGTGTCCAGTTTCTATACCATGATTACCGATCCTGTGCAACTCTCTGCAGATAGTTTTGTTAATAATGGGGCTACCAGCTGCATTTTCACCTGCTCAGCAATCAGTGATCAAAGTTGCAGAGGAAGTGCAAGGCGTCTTGTCACGTTATTCACTTTGTGTGATCACCCAGTTCTTTTATTGTTGTTTAACAGTCTTGCTTCCATCTCTTGATAATATATGCTACAGTCGATTTTGGGATGTAATGCCTCATACAGAAAGATTATGAGTCTACATGGTATAACTCCATAAGAGTTAACGGGTAGACAACTGAAGATGACCGCCTTTTTATTATACCCCTTTGAGCATACTGTTTGGCAAACTCATTATTTGTAAGTTTTCAAATGTTCTGGGGTGTCCAAATACTTTTGTCTATCTACCAAAAAGAAATTGGGACACTTTTGATTTTAGATGTTTTGTCGAATATCTAGAAAAATACTCGACGAATTATCCTGAAATTTCAGGGGTATAAGAGCATGTTAGACCTTGTATATTTCAGTGAAGGTTTTGTGCCGAAGGCAGAACGTCTAAAATCGAAAGTGTCCAATTACTTTTTAGTAGGTAGTGTATAACCGTCTATGGACGCCCTGAAAACAACAAACGCAACCCGTGAATCATTTCGATTGGAAACGACATCACTGGGACAAAGCTTACTTCCTTTCTAGACATTTGCCCACATTAATGTTTGTGCTAGTAGTCAGCTCATTTTTCATAACAGATAGCAGCTATTTCGAATAATTATCACCTGCAGAGAAGCTGTTGTTTGAATGGAACGAATCCCATAAACAAAACAAACGAGTTCCTTTTCAAGGACTATATTTTAGTGCGGCCAGTCGGAATGTTTATTTTTACACTGCAAATGCTTACACTTTGGAAAACGCTGCTCTTTCTGTTTAACAGCTGATTCAGATATTTTCTTCTGAGGAATTTATCCTCATCTTGAAAACTTACTGTGCTCCTTGAACTATGTGCAAAAGCATTGCTTAGTTATAAATAACAAATCATCTTTCTTATTTTCAGCCTTCACAGCATTCAAGTACTGAATTGGCAGTTTACATTCATACTGAACAAATGCTCTTGCCCAGGTGGGATTTGAATCCTGAGATCACTGAACCTGCACCCCAGCGCCCTCGGCCATTGAGCCCGCTAAATAACTACTGAAGAAACTCGCTTTACCCGATATGAAGTGCAGAGAAAATAACCGACTGTGAACCAATGGCCATTCTTTCTCCCAACATCATTTATCCAGGCTGAACGAGGCAGCTCAGTTTTAGAACTGTGCATTTTTATCATAGATAAATTTGTCAGTCTTCTCATGGAGCACCTTAATGCTGTACAGAAGATTCCACGTATTTTACAAAGCAATATTTTTTTATATTTGCCTAGTTTTAAACTACTACTTGCCAATGTTTGCCCATTGAAACAAGCGTGGTTTGAAACTGGAAGTTTGCTTTATCCCAGTGGCCTGCACCTCGGCCTAAGCTTTACATTTCAGGGTCTCCATAGGAAAATAAACTGCAGTGATTTTTTGAACAATCCAATATTATTACCTTAAAAAAAATGTAGGTGCGCATATATTTGACATCATATTACCAGTGAGCGTGCGCATCCAAGTAGGCAAAAGGATCGTCGCGATTGCTGTTTTTATATGGTTTTGGGTGGCTCATTTTAATTTATTTATAATTCTTTCAAGCTCCTGTGCAGTTGGATGTGCAATGAGAAAAAAGTTATATATTGGAGTGGGTTTTTATAACATTCCCAAAAGCCACTCTTTTGAAAAGAATCAAAGACTATTATTGAATAAGAAGGATTGAAGATATAACAAATTAAATTTTCTAACTGTTGCTGGAAATCAAAAAGCCAGATCATCCAGCTTTTTTTACCATTAGTATTTGACACTGAAATAAAAACAGTGCATTAGATTAGCAGTGCATAAATCGTTATGAATGCTTTCAAATTTTGGTGTGTAAACATACGAGGCGTTTTGATGAGGCAGCTGTGGATATAGAACCGTACTACCCCTGGCCAATACACAAGATTGTTCTTCCAGCAATTTTCCACAATTATACGAATCATAACACGAGAAAAGGAAAACTGTGGATAAGATAAAATAATAAACAAGATTACCTCTTTATTCTTTTACCCAAACTATTGGTTCAGATATGTTGACGATGTTCAGAAGTGTAATATTTCAGACTTTATTCGAAGTTGAAAAATACCCTTTCTGGACATCTGGATCATTAAAATTGGGACGAATTTGACATTCATATTTTCAGGAAACCAAACAACCTTTCCTATATCCCAGCCAAGTCTAACCACTGCTGGGGACAGAAAACCTCTGTTCATTCACATGATTGACAGAGCTCACAGATGTCCTCGAGGAAAATTGAGGAAAATTGAAATGAGATAGTCACTCTAGATGGAAGGAACACCTCGCCCATCTCAAATATGGTTGACTTAACAGTTCGGCTGTCGCCAAACATTTTCTTGACTCCCAGACAGTGTCTCCAATTTTCTGACTTCCTCTTAGACGCTTAAGATTCCTCCCAGATTGACTGGGTTATGTCACATGCTTGAAAATGCCATGCCAGTGATTGGCTTACCAAATACAGATCTGGCTTCTAACCTTTTGCTTGTTGGATGCAGAACAAAGTTTGTTGTAATCTCACTTATTATTCAAGCAACCTGTCTCCTTTATTCAGAGAGAGTATTTATGAATATAAGCTTGTTTTTCTTCATCCGGAAAATAACTGAAGTCAGGGAGCGAGCATGGTGTATGCGTGTGGGACGATGTTTTGCCCGCATGGATGCGTGCGCACGAGAATTTTTTCCCGTTTTAACTAATGATGATGTTTACTTTTTTTCTTTCCAGCCCACAGTTATAAACAACATAACTGAATTCAAGAGCAGCCATCCATTGTTTCCTCTAGTGAGACCCTACGTTAACATTTCAAACTTCACAAAAGCTAAATTATGAATTTTTTTCCCCACTTTAAACCCACGAAGACAGCTTGAAGGTGAGAACATCGCTTCTTAGATCGCACTACGCTCTCCATCAACATTTTGCAGTTTCTTTTCCTTGTGCAGCTGATGTTTATTCTCAATCATTGTGGTGGTGTTCGATGTAGAGGGAAAGCCACACACACACAGTTCTACGGTTTTTTTAAGTCTATTTATTGGCAGTAAAAAGCAAATTTTACTATTTTTTTTTTTAAAATACATTATTTTTGTTTATAATTCATTGAAATTGATTTGATTATTGCATTGGAACAACAACATGTTTAAAGATCCAGCAGAAAATAAAACGAAATTACAATCCAATCTCATATCGATTTTTATTTCCATATTTTTATTCTTGTAATGGGGAGGAGGCAATTTTTCAAAAACAATTATACACTTAATGGCAATGTTTCAAAATGAGAATAAAAAATAAAACTTAGTATTAGGACATTATTTCCTTCGAAAATGATGATATAAATTTAATTGGCTTCACCGTATTAAGGATTATTAGAAACTACTTCAGTAGTAGAAGTTGTCCCGTCTATGTAATCTAAGATTTTCCTCTGCGACAATCGGTATAACTGTTTATGTTTATAATATATTTTGAACGCTCCTTTAAAAGCTACAAAAGCTAGTCCACCCTGCAAGAAAAATAAACACATTAATTTCACCAGATAATAAATAAAGGCTATTCGAGATAAGAATGCACGTGACTGGCTAAAGGCCACTGAACGCAGCCATTCTGGTGACAGTACAATCTCGTTTCAATATACTCCAAGAGAACTACAATTTTGAATATCGATCCATGCAGGCCATAAACAGAAATGCTGTATTTGCTCAATATGAGGTGCAATCAAAAAGTTCCAAGACTAGTTCATTTAAAGAGAAAATACTTTATTTAAATACCATAATTACCCGAATAGATGCCGACGTCAAATTTAAGCCAGCGTCCCCCCCCCCCCCCCTACTTTTTCTGGCCACTAAAAAGTGGGAAAAAATATTAAATTTAAACCAATCTCCTCAAAGATTATTTAAATCCAGCAGTTGGCCGTACAGACCAGTTATGCTGTTTTTGCCTAATTACTAATTTTCTTCTGGTTTTTGGACACCATTTTTTCCCCCTCTGTTCTTTACACGTTTTCCTAATTAACTGCTTTGTTTCAAGGTGCTCTGTTTGTTTTTAAGTTTCACCTGATTTTTTTCAATGAATAGACATGGCTACACCATATAGAGAGTAAATGTAACCAAGATATATACCACATACTGTCTGGGAGTTGAGAAAAGACCAGAGTTGAACAATTCCACCACTACATGGCAGAAACGTTTGGGCGAGTTAATTTCTAAAGAGATTGGATATTGCAATTGTCATAGTTTTCTCTGGCAACTGTGTTCTAAAGCACACGCGAAACGTAAACAACACAGACACGAGGAGAGACAACATGCAACACCCCTATCCAAGCTTTTTAGAAATGAACTCACCCAAACGTTTCTGCCGTTTAGTGATGGAATTGTACAACTCTGAGGTCTTCTCCTGAGTCCTGGACAGTACATTATAAAGCAGAATTTATTTACTAAACTAAATAGCATAAATTTAAAAATAATTAATAATAAAATATGGTGGCGAGAAAATTTTTTCCCATCACACGCAAATTTAACCACAGATCACTTTTTCCTATCATTTTTCTGAAAGAAAAAAAAAACCTCTGCATGTATTCGGGTAAATACGGTACATTTACACAGTATCCCCTTGCAAAACCATATAATGTTCAGCATTCCTGCCACTTCAGGAGTGTCCTGGAAGTCTTTTTGTTGAAGCGACTCGAGCACCTTCTTCAGTTAGCACTGATCTGCTCAATCAGCGACCTTTCAACTGAATCTTCATTTTTGGAAAGAGGGCAAAATCTGCAGGAGTCAAATATGGCGAGTAGAGTGGGTGTGGAAGTGAAATAATTTTATATTTTGCAAGAAATTCATGTGTGAGAACAGCTCTGTGAGGGGGTGCATTGTCGTGGTCGAGCATCCAGTTTTCACACCACAGATCTGGTCATTTTCGCCAAACATCTCTCTCAGATTGCTCATTCTCAAATTTAATGTCCATGATAAAATTGCAGACGTTGTCACATAGCAGTATTTTCTCAGTCCCCAATGTACATGAAACAAAATCCTTTGAAAAGCTGGTTTATGAATGTTAGGGCTATAATTTACTGTATTTGTCGGAAAAATGTGCAACTAGTCCTGGAACTTTTTGATTGCACCTTGTACAAATCACAAAATTTTGTATGCTATTTTAACTTGTAAAAAATGGGGTGCAATCTATATACGAGTCGAGATAAAACTACTTATAGATGTTGTCATATTTACTTTCATTTATTATATGGCAAGTGTCATTGAGCAAAATGGATTATACAGAGTGTCAAAAAAGTCTGATAACGTGGCAGATATCTCAAAGCTGCCAGATAGGAGAGATCTGATGAGTGTGGATTATAGGTAATGGGGGGGGGGGGGGTGCCGCACTCAAATTTTAGATTGACCCTCAAATTTAAGATCATCCACTTGCTAACTCGAAAACTATTAAAGACCTTGACCCTCATTTCCAATTGCTACCCCGTAGAGCAACACCACATGAGTCTAAAAACAATTTTTAATCACACCCTTCCCCTTGAAAGATTTTGAGAAAATGGGCGAGAAAGAGTCACTCAAGGTCAGGTTGAGCTGGCCAGGTTGGCTGAGGTTTCTGACACATTTGAATTGCAGTGAAGCACACCGTTGCAAAAAGGAAGCACGCTCTTGATGACTTCAGGGTGTAATGATGTAAGCAGTAATGCAACGGGAATCGATAATAATAAGACGAAAGATCTAAATGCATTTGATCATGGGCCCAATGAATGGGTTACTCCATCTAAAAGTTGTGCAGGCACCGGGATTTTAAGAGCTACTATGTACTGTGAGTACGTCAATACCGGTAAAACCATCCCTGCAAGGGCCAACTTCTGTGGACAACAGAATGTGGATGAGCAGAGCAGTTGTTGGCTAGCTCCCATCATAAAGGCAGACAGACGGACCACAGTGCAACAGATCACTCTGCAATTTAATGCTGGTGCACAGAAATGTATAAGCAGCCATGCCACCTAGAATCATCTCCTCACTATGGGGTACCGAAGCCATCGTCCCATGCGGGTACCTCTGTTGATTGCATATTGCAACATGCAACACGTAGCATGGGCACGGGAACATCGCCACTGGAACCCAGACATGTTTACCTGGACTGATGAATCAAGATTCATGTTGGTACAAGCAGATGGCACAAACCCACATGATGGACCCTTCTTCCAGCAGGGTACTCCTCAAGCTGGTGGAGATGGTATTCTCGTCTCAGGACTGTTTACATGGACTGAAAATGAGACCCCTCGTACGTATGACATCGTCCCCCACAACTGAACATTATGGGGATATCCTTGACGATCGTGTACTCCTGTCTGCATGTCTTCAACATCCTGATGGAGATCCCTTTCTGCACCATCCCATTGTTCCCAAATTGTATCTAGATGGTTAGATAAAACATCCACAATCATCATCTCAATCCCATCTTAGACCCTCCCCCCCCCCCCCCTCCATCAAACCTTGATGGAGGGATTGTGGGCTTGTATTGTATGGCTTCCCATTGCTTCTGGTGTCATGTCGAGTTCATGCCTAGGCAAATCACTGCCTTAAACAGGGTGAAAGATGGTGTGGTGCTACATGATGCATCTCTAATTCAATTGCTGCTCAATGTACAGGGTTTTTCAAAATGAATGATGCAAAACAAAAACATAACTGTGACCAGTATAATCGGTGTATTTACAAAATACGGATATCACACGAAAGATAAACTCTCCAAGTTTCTCTCGATATGGGAGTCCTTTGTGACATGACAGACATCTAAACGATATTCAAATTCTTCCCACACCGTGCTAGTACCCCTTCACCAATTGCCTTGATCACTTGGGAAATTTGCCGTTTTAAATCTCATGTAAGTCCTTCATGTAGCCCCACAGAAAGAAATCATAGGCAGTTAGGTCGGGTGACCTGAGGGGGGGGGGGGGGG
>JAHWFO010036887.1:3420517-3436632 GCA_023313115.1 Rhysida immarginata
TGGGGGGGGGGGACGGGACTGTATTTAAGCAAATACGGTACAGTCATCAAAGGGAAATAATCCACACTTGAATTTTACTCTAAGTTTTACCGTATTAATATTAATTTATTTTTAATAATTTAATATTACATTTAGAGTTAACATTATTAAGATTATTAAATTTAAAAATTATAATTAAAAAAAGCTATTAAAACAACACATTAGCATGAAATGTAATATTAAGTATTAATCTCGTGTGGATTATTTCCTTTGGTTGACTGTACATAGAATGAAATTTTAATTTACCTTAATATGTAATCACAAAAGATGTGCAGAATAATAAAATACATTACAGTGGTGGAAAAAGGTTTGAGATCACAAAAAATAGGCAAATGGAATTACAAAATTTTTGATGAATTATAGTGATACATAGAGGGTGCCTGAAAACGTCATTTACAAACTTTTCTTGCTGGTCTGTCAGACCATGACAAATAAGTTTTACACAGGAAGTTGTGTCCGAAAACTTAATAATCTAAACAACCCACAGGTTGTCACCCAACAGGCCGAAGCCCAACACTTTTTTTTTTTTTTTTTTTTATAATAAAGGACAATCACAAACATCCATGCTCCAAGCGGGATTCGAACCCACAACTTGCTGGTTGCGGGAGCGATAAGACCTGAGTCGCAGCGCTCTCTGCCAACAAACCGGGTGCTACAACAAACGTGACAGACATGCAGAAAAATTAACATGACCGGTGTGCATGTAGTTGCCGACCGATGTGGCTGCTTACACGGAAAGCTCCAGTCTCACTAAGAGTGTCTAAAAAGTCCGACCGGTCGAAGCCCATCGCGAGCAGCCTGTCCATAACGTAATGACTGGCCACAATGAATGTTTTCATAGAGCGATCGGTCACACTAATCATCGGTCAGCTGCCTTGGTGAGTAGAATCAAAATGGCAGACGAAAATAGACAAATTCAAATTTTTGAGTGCCCGGTATGTAATAAATATTGTTTGGAGAAAGGAGATGCCCAAATACATATTAGGCAGCATGAGAAGTGAAGATAAATTATGTATAGAATTTTAAATCATATTTACTCACATGATGAGGAACCTTACTGCGAAGCCATTTTGAAACAGAATGCTCACGACCACGCTGTCCATGAAGTACGAACAGACAGAAGTACCACATGGCCTGTTGACGACCAGCTGGACTTTTTAGGCACAGCCCCTTAATCTGCGGTGCAATTGTCCAAACAACGGATGACTTGGCAGATGTCTGTTTGGGAAGCGCTCTTGATACATGCGTTTTGCTGCTTGTCCATTTCCATCCGCAGCCCCATAAATGTAATGCATATTGATCAATTCTACATTACTGAACTGATGCATCCTGCTCCTGCAATGTCCTCGCCTGAAATGATCCAGCTTTCCACTCTCTAATACGCCCTCTAGCAGTGGCTGATCACGTTTTCGGACACAGCTTCCTATGTAAAACTTATTCGTCATGGTCTGACAGACCAGTACGTAAAAATTTGTAAACGACCTTTTGGGACACCCTATATGTCACATTCAACTTGATCTATTTCCAAAAAAAAAAAAACTAAAAATAATTACAAAATAAAATAAATGATACATTTTGGTGTGAAGGTCAGGAAAAAAGTTTGAGACCAGGACGAATTTTCCTTGAGAATCATTAAAACTTTGTGGATCAGTATTTTGTTGGATGTTCTCTCACTTCAATAACATCAATGAGTCTCTTCGGCATGGATTTCACAAAAGCTTCAAGTTTCGTCCCATGCGGTCTGCTTAGCTTCTTTCAGATTGGACACACTATTTTCCAAGAGCATAAACCACTTGAACCACTGCAGGCAGGCCAATTCATTGATGTGATCTTGTGTGATTTTCACCATTCCAAAGTTGATGCTGCTTTGTGTATTGGTACATTGTCCTGCTGAAAAATGAATTCTGATCATTTAAATGAACTTGAAGAGGAAGGAGGAAGTTGCCCAAGATGTCCTGATTGTTAGTTGCCTTCGATCGTGGAGAAACAAAGGCCACTTGGAATCCTTTCGCTCGATGAAAGCAGCCCATATCATAACCAATCCTCTGCGCTCACCGAAACTCACCCAAGTGGGTGAAATTACAGTTTCGTGGACACTTATGGCAAACATTCATGATTTTCACTGAAAGTCACTTAAGTATGTGGATTTACCGTTTCGTGCACACTTTTGCGAAACATTCATCCTGCACATGCTGTGAAAGAAATGCTGGTTCTTGACGGTAGTACTGAAAACAATCTAGGTCATCCAAATTAAACTTTTTTTCGTCACTAAAAGCAACATGGCTCCAAAGTTGACTATCACTGTGTATCGCTTTGCTTAGTTCAGTTTGGCTTCTTTATGCTGGAAGACATCTTTATATACACATGATACTCTGATGCTGACAACACATTTCAGACTGTTCTTGGGTGAACTAGCAACAGCAGTGATTTTGTAATTGAACTGGATGAGGCACCTGTAGCACTAGCCAATTAAGGATCTGTCTTTCAGCTCTTGTACTGAGCTTTTTCAGCTGTACTGACCGCTGTTTTTTTCTTGGGTTAGCAAGATAATTGTGGAAATTACACTTCTGACTTTCCACATTTTCGATATGCATCAATTTGAACCTTCTGATGATCTATTAGTTGTTTGCCAGAATCCATTATACAACCCTCAGAAAAAATTGTATCTCATTATACAACCCTATCATTGTATCTCATTAAAATTAATAATAACAAAACAACAAAGCTGAATTTTGGAATTTCCTTTTAATTACACTTGCAGTTATAGTTTTTATGGTAGCCCATTTTGCTGATTAGTTACAAAAAGATACTCTTTTGAATGAGTACATGTCTGGAATATTGTCATACATAGGAAAAAAGTATGGAATAAAGGGTCCTAATATTTTGTTGGACCTCCTTTTGCCTTAATAACCACTTGTAATTTTTTCAGCATTGATAGCACCAATCGTTCACAAGTGTGGGCGTCAATCTTTTTCCAACATCTTACGATGGCTGATTTAAATTCTGCCAAACCATATTTGTTGGTTTCTCCTTTCCAACATTTTTCTTCAGAATTGCCCAAACATTTTTGATTGGATTGACATCTGGGCTATTTGCTGGCCACGGTAAATGTTCCATTCCTTTTTCTGCAAACCATTCATGAACTTTGCAGGGCCGATGACAAGATGCATTCTCATCTAGATAGATGAAGTCATCGTCGCCGTAATGTTCTTCAGCCATCTTCAAAGCAAATGTTTCCAAAATACTGATGTAAACTTCCGCATTTACAGTACTTGTAAGGAAGGCAAGATCACTCTCACCCCTGTGAGTGATACTTCTTCATACCATAACATTCTTGGGGAAGTTGGTTGAAGATTGGAGACAGTCAGGATGAAACTTTTCTTCCGGTCGTCTGAAAACGAATTTTCCATCACTGTCTCCATAACCAAGGCACACTCGCAACTCATCTGTGAACATAACTTTTTTTCCAGTCTACATCTGTCCACTCTTTGAACTGTTTCGCCCATTTCAGTTGATCTCGCTTATTCTTCTCTGTCATATGTGGCTTGGTGGCCGCCTTGCAGCAGCTGTAGCCTCTCTCCTTCAATCAAGATAGTGACATTGACCGCCATTTGTTTCCATGCATTGTTGATCTCACTGGATGATGAAAAATGTTGTCTCTTGACGATTTTCACCAATTGTCTATCATCCTGGTTAAATGTTGCACGGGGTCTTCCACATCTTTTCTTGTTAACAGTGCTTCCAGTTTTGGCTTGTTTAGCATTGGATTCCCAAGAAGCACATGGAGCATTGGATTGTTTTTGCAACGGATTGTTGAGTGTGACCCTCAGTTTTCAACTTCAGAATTAATATTTTGTCTGCAGTACTGAGTTCATGTGTCTTTGCCATCTTAATACCAGAAAATAATGTTAATATTACAAAATTGTCTTTTATATTCTACTTATATCACTTGATTAACCTACTATGATTTACATATCATTTGCATACTGTTGCACATTGGTTAATCGTAATTATTCCATACTTTTTCCCACTCTTTTGGACTATTCCATATTTTTTTCCAGACATGTACTTGTTTGAGATAGCATATTTCTGTAACTACCCAGCGAAATCGGCTAGGATTAGCAATGTAATTGTAAATAATTGAGCAAACGTATAGCTAAAAGGGAATTGCACAATTTCACTTCATTGTTTGTTATTACTAATTTTAGTGACATGCAAATGTGAAAATGAAAAATATTCCATACTTTTTTCCGAGGGATGTAGACAAATGCACTATTTAAATGTATGCCTTCAAATAGTCTACGTAATATGGCACATTCATCAAAGCAGTTGGCATTCATTTGCATGGACTTTTCCATCCTGCTCTCAACCTTTTTTCCCCGACCTTCCTTTAGCAAAATGTATCGTTCGATTCATTTTTCAATTAATTTTTTTTTTTTTTTTTTTTTTTTTTATTTTTGGAAATAGATGAAGTTGAATATGACAATAAATATGTGGATCACTATAATTTATCAAAAATTTTTTCAATTTAATTTGCTTATTCTCTGAATTGAGGTAGTCTCAAACTTTTTTCCATCAATGTACAGTGCAAGTCAAAATGATGGATCCGATTTCAGAAGTTTACTCTGTGAAATCTAATGAACATATAGTATTGAGAGACATGTGCTACAACAGGTAAACGTTCAAAGTTTACTTCAAACACTTCGCATCACATCACTAATGCCGTTGAACACTAACCGTAGAGTTGTTTACATGATTGTCAAGCACACAGAACGATCTCAGTTCTCCAGTCAACGCCATTTTCTTTAACCGCTTGCTGCTGATCCTTAGTGGTAGAAGTGAAAACACTGCATAGAAACTAAAGTGTGAAAGTTAACCTTTCAAAGTACATGTCTCACATTATGATATGTTCATTAAACATCACAGAATAAATGTCTGAAATAGAGTCCATCATTTTGACTTGCCCTGTATAATACAAACCAAATACAGTATTATAATAGATTAATCTATGAAAAAAAATTCTGTAATTGCAGTTTGCTGCATTTGCAAAACTTGCCTGCCCAAAAAATCCTCTATCTCAATGGCTGTTCAACTTGTTCACCAATCAGCTATGCTTTCGACCTACGATTGTTATAATGAGGGGATAGCTTACCTTGGGAACATTAATCTGAAACATACGTTAATTTGAAACTTTTTTACATTCAAAAAATAAGATTTTTGGCGGGGATTTTAGATTTGAACATTATATACTGAAGCACCAAACTCCACTTTCTATCCTCCAGCACTCGAGGGATGTCGCTTCCCAGTGGCACCACACATTTTCAAAAGCAATCGTTCTTTCGTGTTGATTGTACTGACTTTATGAACCATCCCTCGTAAATCTTATGAAAACAGTCTTTCCAGGCAATCGATGCAGAGCCATGTTTAGGGCTCACATTATACTTTTGATATCAAGTAGGTATCAATACTTTAAACTTCAAGTATTGTGTACTTTAACAATCTATCTCTGTTCAGCAATCACTTATTTATCAATGCCCATTAGGGCACATTGTTAAATTGAGTGAAGACTTAGTGGACAAAATATTCCCTGGTTGTTATCATCCAATCCAGTGTCATGCCACGATTATTGCTTCATCAGTGCCAGCAAAAACGATGTTCTCGAAAGCCACTGCTACACCACAGAGGAATCTCAATCAAACCTAAAAGTTTTATTACTTATTTTTTAGCAGCTAATCCTGAAGAAGAGTGGTTTTAATTCAGGACATTAAGTATACAGGATTCCAGGATGAAATGGCAAAACTTCACGGGTGTATTCCTCTGATCAAAACGGGAAAACGTTACCTAGTTGGTTATATTTTTTCCATTTGTGTATACTTTAACAAATCAAAACAAACAAGTCAAATAGAAAAGAGAAAGTCAATGCCAGCTCTTCCTAAAACCTACTCGAAGCCGAGTCTAATACTTTCAGTTCTTACTTTGAAGTACTGATACTCCCAACTCGATATCACATGAGTACTCTGTAACGATACCCATGGTCAATATACTTGAAACCCTAACAATGTTGACTTCACTCTATTAACAAACAGCAAAAAAGGCAACTGCAATTTCGCGAGCTGAAAACAATTCGAAGGGTGGGCGATACGGTTTTGTTTGACGGGGTGCATTCTTATCTCGAGTAAGCTCTACAAGTATTTGAAATAAAAGTTGAAAATTCACCAGAAATGTTCTTTGGATGCTCGACTGAACACGATCGAACAGCAATCCCCCTACAACGTTTGCAATGGTAGGAAGAATAAGTGCTCCAATAAGCACACGGGTTGCAGATACTGGATCACCAAACGGCCTTTCAGGAATATATTGCTCGGAATCCGTGTTCCTGAAATTAGAAAAAAGGGGATCTTCTTGTCATAAAGCAGGAGGGAAATAAAATTTGTTCTATGCAACATATAGTCAGGCGATTATAAGTCAGCACATGACCATTCCCACCTACAAAAGGTGAAGGAGTTTGTGTCCAATGTAGCCTCCCTTCCTCACCCTTAAAAAGTAAAATTTAGTGGATAATTATGGATAAGATAAAGGGTGACCTTGTAATGAGGCTAAGGCACAATGGAAGTGAATGGCACGTGCCTTCCTATAATTGCTTCACTATAGAAATAGGTAATTACATATTATAATTCTATGAAACTTCAAATTTTAAGTTAATGATCCTGTTTGTAAACACAGGATACAAAGTTTTTATTACATTCTCCATTTTAATCTCAGATAAAAAGTGCTTTTCCAGGGGAAGAATTTATTTTTAAATTGGTCCCTGGCAATAAAAACATGGACAAGCATACTGATGTTGCAAATATTGAATAAATGTTCAGCATAAAAAAATCTCCCCTCCCTTTTATTAGCTTAATAAACCATTAAGGAATAACATAACCAAGTACCAAGTGAAAGGACAAACTAGCGGCTGCCACATAAACCATTTGAAATGGGAGAGGCCTGATGGGCTTTCACTGAAATACAACTTCTGCGAAGTTAAGAAACATCAGGCACAGCTAGTCACTGGATGGGCGACCTATCAGTGTTTCTTGGTCTCCTCCCCCGCCCCCCCCCCCCAATTTCCAATGGTACGATTAGTTTATGTAGTGTTCGCACAGTCTGTTACTCAAATTGCCTCTAGCAATAGTTCAACCACTGAGTCAAATTCAACCATCTTCAAACTTATTAACTACTCTTATACCAGGTGAAGAAAATGACCCGGAAGAGTCTAATATCTCAAAAATACATGTCTTGTCACAAAAAATAATACATGTCAAATGTTTTTTTGAAAGCTATTTAATGGTACAAAAATTAGCCCCCTGCACCCCTCATAGGGGATAGGGTAGGGGGCAACTTTAAAACTTCAAATGGGAACCTCAATTATTTTTGCAGATTCAGATTATATGGGGAAAAAACTATATATTAATGTGAACGTCGAAATTGGGGAACATTTTTGGGGTATTTATTATAAAAGGAGGGGAATCAAACTTATTTCATTCGAAAGGTACTGTGCCATAGAAGTGCAGGAAAAAAAAAAAAAAAAAGTCTCTGCGACCACAATTAATCGAGATATTAATTAAAAACCTATACTGATAGAATGCTAATAGATACCGATAGATGGCGTCCTATGTCCTTCAGTTAGAATTCAATTGGCATGAGATTCAATTGCAGTGTTTATATTTCAATCTTTAAAGTAAAAAAAAAAAAAATAAAAATAAAATAAAAAGGAGAACACTAACTGGCCGGACTGAAAGGCAGAATAGACAGTGTAATTGAAATAATTCACACAGGTCAAAATGGATAATGATAATTCTATTGTTGTTTTGAGAAATGTATTTCAATAATATTTGTTTTACACAATTGGGCGTGGACAAAATTGGTCAGATTTCGAACACAGGCGATACTATAGCGCCCGGCACGAAAGAAAAAGGAAACTGCACATGTATAAATGAATAAAACTTGTTCAACCAATCAGAAACTGACTGGAAACGAGGTATTACTTATAACTGGCATCAGTAGTAAGTAATCCACTGATTCCTGTCAGTTTCTGATTGGTTGAACGAGTTTTATTCATTTATACATGCACCAGTTTCCTTTTTCTTTCGTGCCAGGCACTATAGTTACATTAATTTTACCCAAAAAAATTTTTAAATCTTTTAAAAAGCATCAGAAAACAGAAGACTAGTGTGTTGCTATTCCCGGTTTACAGTACAGGTAAATACAGTACAGCCAATTAATTTTCAATAGTTAATTTACTTAATTTCCGTTGAATCTGACTCTACAATAAAAAATAAGGGTTCCCCATTTAAATTACTGAAAATTATTGAAGATTGAAATTGGTACATTAGCACGTGCTCTAACGGTATCATTCTGGTACCCCTTACAGATTTTCAATATTAAGATGTAGTACGTAATATATTGTGATGTTCCGTCTTAGGAGTCACGTGTGTCTGACGGTGGGAGTAGAGAGACAATAGAAAATAAGGTGTGTTATCGGTAGTTTTTTTGGTTTTTTTTTTTTGTTGATTATGAAATAGTAGTGAGGGTTGTTTGTTGTGTGAGGTTATTGTTTGTGGTGCGTTAGAAATAATTTTTTGTATTGTCATTTTTGAATTGTATATATGTCGTGAGCGATCATTAAGGTCCTTTGTTGGAGCTGTATTGTTGAGACGTTTTCCTGGAAGACAGTGCAGTCTCCAACGGGGGAAATTGTTGCGCTCGTTTTTTTTTCTTCCGTTAAAAAAAAGATTGTGATGAACGTGTCATGCCCTTTTGTTAAAAAAAATTTTAAAAGATTCTTTTTGGTTCTCGTCGTGAGAGGTTGTATTTTTTCTGTAATGTATATATCTGTGTTTTGGAACATAATGGCGAAAGTGTAATCTGATATTTATGGTTGTATAAACGCAATTATGTCATGTTAGAAGAACTCTGAACTGTTACGGAATAATTGTCTAATCGCCGAAAAATATGTAACTAGCTGTCAGATTTTGGAATTGGCCAAATTAGGACACAAGTAATTATGTTTTAAGAAACAATATTCTTTTTTGACTTGTCTTTTACATAATTTATACGTGACGATCTTACGTTTCTCATATGATAACGCCTGGCCGGTGTTGATTTCGTGAAACGAGCGACGGACTAGAGGAACCAGGTTTTCACGGATTGCCAAGCAGGCAGCGGAGGTTCACCTCGCAATACCACATGGGACTATGAAATTGGAACCTCTTAAAGCGTCTTGGATGGCGAGTAAACGAAACCCGGTGAGTTCGCTCCTTTTTTGATGATTAGAACCACGGATAAGCGCTGAATGATATCACGAATTGTTCGTATTGTTCCCGGAACCCCGAATAAGACGTAATGAACAATAGGAGGCACCCTTGGACTATGTGATGCATATGGACAAACTTTTTATGTCTTCAACAAACTGTTTAAGATAAATTAATGTTAATTCAGTAATTTTCTTATTAAGCACCTTGTCGTTGCAATCAGGAATATAGCTAGGTCTAGTAGTGAGGGCTATAGTGGTATAACTAGCCATAGTTGGTTTAGCGCAACTGTAGCACGCTCTTGCATGTGAAACAGGTGTAACCACCATGGTTGATGCTGCCAGTGGAGGGGTTAACGGACATTCATTGTCACCAAGAGGGGTCACTGTTCCACCCCCCCTTTTTGGCATAATAAAGGAGGGATTTGCACTCTCGTGTGCTGGTGCTGGAATATTTGATTCGGGACGTGAATGTTCAGTATTACCCATAGTCTGCTATTAAGCAATGATCACTGCCTCACTTTAATATAGATTTTAGTGATATAACACTCAGCAAGACAAGAGTGCCTGTAGTTGATTAAAATGAACATAAGTTTATTGCATTAATAGGCAATTGAATTGCATGCATGTTAAACGGGCCCTTTAGATACCATGGTAGTCGTAAATAAATGTTTATTATGTGCGAATTAGTGTATTCTAAAAGAATAAAGTAGTGTTGTACATAATTACAGTAATATCAGTTGCGATTTTCTAGTTATCAGTCCCGAACCCTTGCTCTTACCTGCCCTAAGTGATGGTCCTTGACTCAGAGCACTTATACAATAGATATAGTGGGGGTGGGGAGGGCTCAATATCAAAACAACTCTTAACGAGAAGCTACAAGCGAATATAACATTATTAAGTATCGCTTTCACCAATCCATAAATATGGTTCAGCGCAAAAAGATGGTCGAAACCGATACAATGTTACGTGCTCTAATGGTACAGTTATGACATCCCCTAAAACATTCAAGGCGAAGATACAGGAAGTAATACATCAAACAACTTGTAACGACGAGCTATGAGCGAATATAAAGTTATTAAGTATGATTTTGACAATCGATAAATAAAGTTCAAGGATGGTCGAATTTGATTCAATGGTACCCATGTTAATGATACCATTATGGTACCATTGGAAATTTTCAATGCTAAGTTATGGCATGTAATATATCAAACAACTTGTAATGACATGCCATGAACGAATATAAAAGAATAGCAAGTTCAAAAATGGTCGAATTTGATTCAATGATACATAAACTGATGGAACCATTGGAAAATTCCAAGATATGGCATGTAATATTTCAAACAACTTGTAATGACGTCATGAACGAATATAAAAAGTCCCGGAATGGAGTAATATCTTAAAAAATACATGTCTTCAAAAAAAAGAAAAAATACATGTCGAATATTTTTTTGCAAACTATTTAATGGGTGAAAAATTTTGAAAATCTTTCATATGCTTCGAGAAGATCAAGTTACAGACAGACAGACACACATTTCCCCCTACTAATAGCATAAAGCACCTTTTGGTACTTACCGTATTTTTTCGAATATTGGCCGCATTCACTTTAGGCCGCAGCCGCAAATTTGACAGTGGAATGAATAAATAACCGTATAAAGACTGCAATTCAATTTAGGCCGCAAACTTCTTGGGTCCAAAAAAAAGATCGAACTACATTATTTTAGCATCCTGTAGTTTTCTTAAATAGTAATTATTATTATTATCAAAGTGTAAGCACTCCATGTAGGGTAAATTAATGACATGGACAATCACAAAAAAGCACCAGCTCAAACCACTATCAGTATGAATCGATATAGAGTATGAAAATAATTGTCTGTAAAAATGGACACGAGTTATTAACCTCGGCAATGCACACTGATACACTTTGTCACATAAGTCAGCAGGAAGTTTATACCTTTGTTGCATCGCACTATAAGGAAAATGTTTCGATGCAAAAGTTGATATAGGGCAGGGAATCTCAAACAAGAACAACTGAGTCTTGCGTTAAATGCTTCTCTCACATGGCCAGGCCTCACAAAAGATGCTATAATTTAGACAGTAATTTCATTATTTATATAACCATCTAAATTATTTTTATATATTTAATGAAACTTTTATAAATTTATTAATGAAATGTGTAAATAATTATAGTAATTTCATTTCAATGAATGAATGTAACGATTTATTTCTTCGGGGACGGCCATGACTCTATCAACGAAATGCTGACCAATACCACGATAGAGCTTTCTATGAAATCACAACACCTTGGATTAGAGTGGGCTGAGGAATCGCCGACAATAGCTTTAACATGTTAATTTCATAATTTATGAATGAAAATATATGTGACTGGTTAATTATTTTTCTGAAAGCTTAGAATATTGCTTTCATTGTTAGAAAACGATTCAACAAAGGCTGATTAAAAAAGCCATGAACTCAAATCCACCGTGTTTTTATTGGATAATTTTTGCCGATCTGCAATTGATTTACCTTTTCAAAAAGTATATGTGTAATAGACGTTTCCTATAAAAAGATAGGAAGCAAATATAAAATATATCAACTATCGATCAAAAATCATTACGCTTATGACATTATTGACCCTACCCCCCCTCTCACTTGGGGGGGGGGGGATTAAAATTAAAAAAAAAAAAATGTTATAGTAAAATTGAGTCAAATTATTGTTTACGTATAAATACATGTAAGTACAATTGACTCGTATGATAAATGGAGTTGAGTTTCTTCTATTAATAAAGATTACCCCCCTCCCCCCCCAAAAAAAAACTGCTCCCGATTTCACAGTTGTAGAGAGTATTTTTTTTTATAGCGGAATAATTTTTGGTCAATAGCCAATAAAATCCATGCACATTATACCTTTTCTCTTATATTTGCTTCCTATCTTTTTATAGGAAAATTCTGTTACACTTTATACTTTTTGAAAAGGTAAATCAACCACTGTTGGGTAAAATATTATCAGATAACAACACCGTGGATTTGAGTTCATGGTTTTAAATTATCCAGCCTTTGTTCAATCGTTTTCTAACAGTGAAATTAATATTCTAAACAATTAACCAGTCACATATATTTTCATTTATAAATTATTATGAAATTAAAGTGTTAAAGCTATTGTCACCGTGATAATACTGAAACGAGTCAGAATTAAATGTTTATTGCTAATCTATGAACGTTTATTTCGTATTATTTATTACTTTTTAAAAGATAACTATTTCTTTCTCATTTTCTGTCAGCAATTCCTCAGTCCACTCTACTCCAAAGTGTTGTGATGTCATAGAATGCTCTATCACACTATTGGTCAACATTTCATTGATAGAGTCATGGCCGCTGCCGAGAAAATAAATAGTTACACTTGTTCATTAAAATGAAATTACTATAATTATTTACATATTACATTAAACAATTTATAAAAGTATGATTAAATACCGGGTGATCCAAAAGTGTATTACATTTTTTTACATTGTTAACGACATTTTCAGTGTTTGCACGTGCCTCGTGATTCTTATGAAAGCATTGAATTGCTGGAAAGCAAACACTGAAAATGTCATTAACAATGTAAAAAAAAATAAAAATGTAACACACTTTTGGATCACCCGGTAAATAAAAATAACGTAGATAATTTAGATAGTAATTTATTATTTATGTAACTACTATGTAATATACTATGGGACGCTAAAACGAAGTAGTTCGATCTTTTTTTTTGTTCTATTCTATATTCGAAAAAATATGGTAATAACTTTTTATTCAAGCCAGCGATTCTCTGCACAGGATGGTGTTGCTATGAAACGGGTGATTTTACAACCCTGGAAATAGAAGACATCGGGAAGACGGAACTTTACCATTTCCTGTGGTAATAGTGTTAATCAAAATGGAATCTTACACAAGGGAACAATGTGTATTCGCTGTGAAGCCTTTAAAAGACAATGACAGTTATACAGTAAAGATCGATTAAAACAACACTGTGTGCATTTCTTGCTCATTTTAATCACTATCATAATTATCCAGATAGTGTGATGAAACCATCCTTTATTCAGAAACACACCCATGTAAGTTTCTACAATATATTGGCACGACCTATACTCAGCTATGGCAGCGAAGCATGGACACTAAAGAAAGCAGATAGAAGTGGAATAACGGCTTGTGAAATGCGAAGAACAGTGGGTTATACTAAATGGGATCTGAAAAGAAATTGTGAGATTTTAAAGGAACTAAAAACTAAACCAGTTTTGGATTACATCGACCAATATCAGTCTAATTGGAAACATCATCTGGAAAGAATGAGTAATACTAGATTCCCAAAGGCAGTTTATGATTATATACCACACGGCCAAAGATCTGTGGGTCATCCTGCTAAGAGATGGCGTGAAACTTTTGTGTGAGACCATAACAGGCCTTGTAGCCTAATACTTGCCAGGAAGAAGAAGAAGATAATTATCCAGTTCTTTCTTCTCGTGCAATCCCAGTAAATAACAATGAGAAATAACTTTTTTTAATGTGGACTTTATGCAATCGCCAGTTTCACTGCCGCACTCTGTACTTGTGGTCTAGCTTGTTTGTTACACAAGCTGTAAAATTAGGAATTTCAACTTGACTTGCTTCAAAGCATAAGGAATCATAATTCTATACATTACCTTTAATACAGAAATTCAAGTCCACTGCAATTATTACTCAGATTAATAATATACAGGTTTATTACAAATGATTCATCAGGTTTCAAAAAAACTATTTTCACAAACAATAAGTAGTACATAAAAGGAAGTGGAAATGTTAAAATTTTAGTCATAACACTACAGATACAGAGTGATTATAATTAAAGACCGTGATATTGCACGAATGTAATTAAACTGTGTATAGGCTATGCAGAGCATGGGGAAGAGAATTCCAAAAGAACTTTTATTAGTGCATACAGTTGCCACCAGAGGAAAAAGTGGTGCAATTTGCAAAACCACAATGTGTCTGTGAACAACCAATCTGCAGAGGCCACCATGCCATTGGGAAAGAAAGAGCCTGTGTTCCTGGTGAAGCTCTATTACCAGAAGAGCCAGCATTAGTGCACCAGCACTGCGAGAATATCAGTGTGTGAATGAATTGTGAACCGAACCCATGACAGAGAGGATTTATGAAAGATGATGCAGAAATTCGAAGAACCAGGGGAGTTAGGTGTGCTGCCAGGATGAGGATGACGTTCAATTGCGAAGGTCATTGTGCACGAAGTGGCAGTAGCAGTGGCTGACAAAACATCCACATCCCAGTACACAGCAACCAGTGCTCAACAGTGGCACGTGAATTTCTCAATTCCATGGTTCATGGGCAAAAGGTTTTGCAGTCCATTCTTCACTGGTACGTGTAAAAGATCCAGACAGTGCACCAGTTACAGCCACTAGATCCACAAATACGCTTAGCCTTTGCATTTCCTTTCTTGACTAAAATGGGTTTCGATGATACGTGGTCCTGGAACATTCTGTTGACAGATGAGGTGCATTTTATACTAGATGACGCTGTGAATACGCAGAATCATCGCATATGGGTTGCTCTAACCCCCATGTGGTGCATGCATTCCCAGTACATGAATTCAGCACGGATTTTCTTCTGGGTTCATATACTGGATGTCCGTAAAGTCTCTCCACAATGAAAAACAAAAGCAATAATCCAATAAACAGGAAAATATAGCACTTTATTTATATTAGGAAGAACTATTAATGGTGAGGGTATGCACAAGTTTACAGGAGGGTACGCATAAGTTGTTGCATTCAAACGTTTTTGCAGTTTCCATCTAAGACTGACTTTCAATGGGAATCGTCATTTTCCACTGCGAAGAGACTTTACAGACTCCCTGTAATTTTGAGGAGATGACACCTGCAGGTCCAGTCAGATGCACTGTTACAAGTGGATCCAGCATGTATGTGGTTCCAGCATTGTAGGAACTTAAGTGTTTACAGACAACAGTCTTCAAGCAAGACGGTGCAGCACCACATGTGGATCGCCCAGTAAAGGAACTACTTCTTACCCACTTCGGCGATGAACTTGTTCTATCGAGACACTGTCAGATGCATGACCTGCCTGTTCACCAGACACTAAACCATGCGACTTCTGTCTGTAGGGAACCCTGATGGATCGTGTTTATCATGGAGGCATACGGACCTTACCTGAACTGAAGGCCAATATCATTCATCATGTTGCAGCCATTTCATTGTGGTACTGTTGAGCACACTGTCCTGCGCTGCCAGCATGTCATCGATGTAGAGAGTGCGCACATTGAACAGTTCATCTAAGAGGATTCCAATAGTGAATTACTACAGCCTGTGTATGATCTTGCAGTGCCACTTCTTTCCCTGGTGGCAACTGTAAGCACTAATAAATTTTTCGTTGGAATTCTCTTCCCCATGCTCTGTAGCCTATACACAAAGTTTCATCGCTATCCATGCAATAACGTGGTCTCGAGCCCATGCAGAAGTGGGGAATTTTAATTATAACCATCTGGTAGGTATTCACGTCTACTTCAATGCAGAGTTGAGTTTGTAATAAGATTTCATTATCATCATCTAAGCAACGGAGATATGGTAAATTTAGTGAGATGCATTCAAGAACTTTCTCTGCATTTTGATTTTCAGCGTTTTGTTCTAAATTATTGCTTTTTTTTTTAATCATAGAAGAAACTACAAAAATATTAAATTAATAACGAACGTGGATTATACAGGGTGTAAATGGACGACGTTTCACAAATTTAAGGATATGT
>JAHWFO010036887.1:3461632-3480548 GCA_023313115.1 Rhysida immarginata
GTGCAAAGCCCACAGAAACTGGACAATGGACCAATGGAAACGTGTAAAGTGGACAGACGAATCTCGCTACACACTCTGGCAATCCAATGGACGAGTTTGGGTTTGGCGCATACCTGGAGAACGCTTCTTACCTAAGTGCACAGAGCCCACAGTCAAGTTCGGAGGAGGAGGAGGAGTCATGATGTGGGGCTCATTTTCATGGTACGGACTGGGCCAGCTCGTTCCTGTGCAAGGAATCATGAACTCCGACCGTTATCTGAATGTTTTGGACAACTGTGCACTTCCAACGTTGTGGCAATTTTTCGGAAACGGGCCATTTCTCTACCAACACGACAATGCTCCGTGCCACAAAGCGAGGCGTGTACAGCAGTGGTTTGCGGACTCAGGGGTCGAAGAAATGGGTTGGCCGGCACAAAGTCCCGACCTCAATCCTATAGAGAGTCTGTGGGATGAATTGGAAAGACGCTTGTGGGCCAGATCACATCGGCCAACTTCTGTACCTGAACTGATTCTCGCTCTTCGGGAGGAATGGAGGAACATTCCGGAAAGTACCTACCAACATTTGGTGGAAAGTCTTCCCCGAAGGGTGGAAGCTGTGATTCGGGCAAAGGGATGTGCAACGCCCTATTGATTTCCATGAAATCGTGGCTAGAGCGCAAACGTGCATGTGTCCGGATATTTGTGATCATATAGTGTACATGATTGACCTTTACTTGGAACGTCACAACCTAAAGAAGTGTTCTCTTCAAAAATAAAATCTAATTGTTAATCCTGCTTTACATAGTCTCAAGCAAGCTAAAAAAATATCTACCAGAACCAGTTTCTTCATTTAATTGTTTCAACAATATTTATCACCAAGCAATTAACAAAATTATATACCCTCGTCATACACTCCTGATATGTCTATAACAGCACCAAACCATTATATTTAAAGGACCCTACTAATACTAAAAAGGATAATTTACAGGAAGAGTAACAGGGTATCTAACCTATATTCTTTACGTCAGAATAAGAAGCAGCCACATGAATGGAAGCAAATGGTTGGATTAAGAATATGAAAAAGTGGCTTCTTAGTAATATTTAATATAGCAAAAGCATAAAATGCCGAAGCTGATCAGTTGTCAAATTAAGTCATTAACGTTACTTCTTGTACATCTTCTCTTTACGCGATTCTGCTGGGGCGGCGCAATTATCATGTCTTGAGTGATAACCGAAGATTCTCATCCTTACAGCGGAGTAGAAGCACAGTGTGGAGTTATTACATCAGGATCATTCCACGTCAGTTCAGCCAGAATTAATATGAATTGTGGCTCATTGACTCCTGCTCTAAGTTCATCTAATTTTGCCTTTCTAAAGATGAAATTTCCATACAGATTAAAGAGATATAGGGAAAGAAGACATCCTTGTCTGACTCCCTTTTCAACCTTGAACCAATCTGTTTCTCCAAATTCTGATTTTACATTAGCCTTTTGATCATGATAAAGGTTTCTCATCGAGACAATCAGAGGCGCATTCGTCATGCACGATCTTTTAACTCCTAATGTCTTCACAAGAGCAGACTCATTTCTTAGAGCTGTCTTTTTCTGGTGCGTTTTAGTGCATCGATGACGAATGGGTAGAGCGTAGAGAGAAACAATTTCATGATGGCCGACCGATACTTCATTTCATCAATTTTATTGTCTGAATCCATCGTAAAAGCGTCAATAAAAAATAAAGACAGCAGCGAGGATACAAAATACTAAAATACTTAATTAACGTCAAAATCTTGCGTTAGCAATACTCTACGGGCAACAAAATGCAAAGCGAAAAAGATTGTGTGTCGAAAGATATGTTGAAAATTTCTTTACTAATACATTGTGCAGTTCTTCATGTGTAAGACTGAACGTATGCTTTTAAGTACTGCGAGCGTATGCTAAACAAACATTATTACATTTACCGATTGTCTATAAAACTATGCACATTATTTATTTCTAGTTTGTAAGCAATCTGTCCACCGAAAAACTCCCAATTGTCCCATCAAAAGAGAAATGTACTTCTGTTGTCGCCGTTGTGTCGATAAAAAATTGCTATCTGCACCTACTGAGTACACTCCAACTATGAGGAATACGATGGAGTGCTCTATGTTTGCATGACGAACGCTTGGAGCATACTCCACGGAGTAAATAGAGTGGATGGAGTAAATACATTGTGCATGACGAATGCGCCTCAGGTGTTCTGGAATTCCAAAGTATCTCAATGCATTCCAGAGTCTTTCATATGAGACACAATCAAAGGCCTTAGAGTAATCTATAGGGTGTATCTAAACCAGTCACAAACTTCTGGTGGCGATTCCCCACAGCAAGATGAAAACAAAAGTTCATATAAACATGGTTCGAATAACAAACCTTTATGATATTTCCGCAGTTAAAACTCAAGTTTCAGCAGCTGGTTTTTCTACTCTGTGGATAGCAGGTCACATGCGGAGAAGCTACATCTGCCATCCACAGAGTATAAACCAGCTGCTGAAACTTTACTTTTAACTGTGAAAATCTCAAACGGTTCGTTATCCAAACCATGTTTATATGAACTTTCGTTTTCATCTCTTTGTGGGAATCACCACCAGGGGATTAGATGTACCTTGTATAAAACACATATCTTTGATATTTTTTGGCTTTTCCAATATCCATCATACATGTGCAATTTGGTCTCTAGTGCCTCTGTTCTTCCAAAACCTTGCTTGTACTTCTGGGAGCTCTCTCTCCATATATGACTCAAGTCTTCTTTGGATAATTTTTAATATTACTTTGCTTACATGAGGCAGTGTTCTCCCCAAAAAATTTTATCAGGTGGGCGGTAAGCTAAAATAGCCGGGCGGACAAAAATTAAAAACAAAAACAAATAAAATATTATGCAATGTTGTGCAGTTTTTCATGTATTCTTCAGCCAGGCGGACGCCAAAATCGGCCGGGTGGCGCACCCGTTAAAAAGGGCCTGGGGAGAACCCTGATGAGGTATTAATGTTATTGTATGGTAATTGCCACAGTCTGTGGGGTTTCCTTTTTTAAACAATGGTATGAAGATTGAATCTATAGGTATTGCATCTATACCAGATGGTTTGTTGTTTTTTTATATCCATTTATGCATCGTAAACCTCGTTTTCAAGGGGACCTGGTTCTAGCTCGTATATTTTTTCTTCAAATCTCTCAGTCAATCTGGAATCGTTGCTATATAGCCCTTCTGTATAGCTCGTCCATCTTTCTTTGACCTCACAACCCTCTGATGCAACTTTTCCATTAGTGTTACTAATTATTCCAAATACAACCTAAAACAGACAAAAACTGTGGACACAATTATATGTAAATAAAAACAAAAAAAAAAAACACTAAACCACAATGAGATTTATTAATCACCCACATGTATATTTCAGGGGCTATGCTCCCTTCATCAGTGAATCAGTAACAGAGAAGAAACCAGAACATATAACATACAAAAGCCAATCAGACAACAGTGTTATTTACAAATCACCAACCAAAAGAAAGCAACCAATCAAATGATATTTTCCCAGCTTAACAATTCCAAACAGCCCCACCTGAGTAGATAACAGTTATAAGAACCGAAACCTGATAAAAGGACCAAAAAGAATTAACCCAAATACAAAATTATCAGCCACAGGCATAGGGACATCATCACTATTCAGGAGCTGATTGGTTGTTTTGTTTTTTTTACAATTTCCATAGACTAAGATATTTAACATTTTAACCTCTTTATATGTGTGAATAATTTCAAATAATTACGAGTTTTTCCCTTAAAATGTGATCCACAAAAGAATAAACACTGAATTTTAAGTTTGTTACACAAGCTAGTAATGCCATCAATATTCATTTGATTAGCTGCTTTCTTTTGGTTGGTGATTTGTAAATAATACTGTTGTCTGATCGGTTTTTTTGTGTTATAAATTCTGGTTTCTCCTCTGGTTACTCACTCACTGATGAAGGCAGCGTTGCCCCTGAAATGCACATCTGATTCATGAATAAATCTCGTTGTGGATTAGTGGTTTTTTGTTTTTATTTACGTATAATCATTCTAAACTTTGGCTTGAATTTTCCAGTGATTTCTCAGATCCACATGAAAAGCTCTCTTGGTTTTCCTCTTTTGTTCTTATCTGTTAGAATAAAAGACAAGCAGTGTACTATGGTGCCATCTATCTTCAATAATGGTGCTATTGTTCTAAGCAATCTTTTGTGTATATGTTCTTTGTTATAAGAGCAGAGAGAATAAATCTTGCATGTTGTTCATGTGTTCTATGTGTAGTGCTCTTCTCATTTCTATATTTTTAAATCAGTAATCATAACAGGTTATGGACCCAGGCAGCTTGAATGAAGGAAAATAACTGTAATTATGAATTTTTCACTGCACATGGCGAGTTGAACTGTCTCTTTGAAAATTGCCTTTGATTAACCACGTAAAAGTTGACGATATAAGCAATATGGCCGCCAGCTGTGAGTACAAAGTGAACGTGGATAAATTAGAGGGTCCTGACGATTGGGCAAAGTGGAAGTGGCACATGTCCATGGTGTTGCGTTCTTATGGACTAGAAGACATCATTGATGGTACAAAACAACGTGTTGATTTACCCGCTACGCCAACAAATGAAGAAAAAACGCTGTATTTGGAGTGGAAGAAGGACGATGCGAAAGCAGCAAGTCTAATAGTAAGTGCACTTAACAAACAAGTTGCTGAACTCGTGTTGACGTGCAACCACGCAAAAGAAATATGGGATAAACTCCGAGCACGATTTGAGCGTAGTAGTACACAACGTTTGAACATGTTAATAGAATCCTTTTTCCGAGTTAAACGGGATGACTCCGAAGACATCAGTACGCACGTTGTGAAATTACAAAAGCTGTTTGTTGATTTGAATGATGAACTGACAAAACATAAAGAAAATGTCTGAGAGAATTTTAAATGGCCGAATTTTGTCGACTTTAGGAAAGGAATATGATAATTTTAAAGATCTATGGGACACAATTCCATCAGAAAATCAGAGCTTGAATCTCCTTATCAAAAAATTGTGCACAATCGAACTGCGAGATCAGAATGTGACGGAAACAAATGCATTCGTTACACGAAGTCAACCTAGGAGAACACTGCAGCAATCCAGTAAAGAAAATTCTAAGAAAACACTGGAACGTGCAAAGAAAAAGTTTCCTTGTAACAAATGTAAACAACTTGGGCAGCAGAATGTACGCAAAAGAAATTGGGCAGCATTAATCAACAAGTGAATAATAAAATAGTATTTTTCACACACGCCATGGGTGCTTCAACCAGTAACTGTACTGATGTTGATAAATGGTACTGTGATAGTGGTGCATCAAAGCATATCACTTCAAATAAACAATATTTTGTATCTTATACAAAGTTTGCCATTCCTGAAATGATTTCGCTGGGAAAACAAAATACGAGTATGCAAGCTCATGGAAAAGGAACAATTAGAATCCAAACATGTCAAGATAAAGTTTGGCACAATGCTGAAATGCAAAATGTTTTGTATGTACCTGATACAACTGCTCATTTGTTTTCTGTAAAGACAGCTGCGGTAAGAGTATACAGTATAACTATTGATAATACAGGAGTCAAAATTAAAGATAAAGTCAGTGGAAAAACTCTAATGACTGGACATGTAAGCAATGGCATGTATGTACTCAACATGCGTGTCGTGAAGCCAAACCAACCTGTCCAAGTAAATCTAGTTACAGCATCTGAAACGTTACAAGTATATCATGAGAGATTTGGTCATCAAAATAAACAGCACGTGAAGAGCGTACTGAAGAAAATGGGTATAAGTGTAAAAGACTGTCAGGAAGATTTCTGTGATGGATGTGCACTGGGAAAGATGCATCGACTTCCATTTAAAAAACGAAGAAATTGATCAACAGTAACCGGCGAATTAATCCATACAGATATAAATGGACCAATGAATGTAGAATCCTTCAGAAGAGCACGTTATTACGTATGCTTCAAAGATGATTTCAGCAAATTTCGTCGAATCTTCTTCTTAAAACATAAAAGTGAAGTGAGTGATGTGCTTAAACAATTCCTGAACGAAGCTGAAACGAATGGACATGTAGTTAAGAGACTCAGATGTGATGGAGGTAAAGAGTTTGATAACAAAAGGATTACGCAGTTGCTCTCAAGCAAAGGAATAGAACATTGCGTTACTCCACCTTATACACCCCAGCAAAATGGTGCAGCTGAGCGTGAGAACCGTACCATCGTAGAAGCAGCTTGTTCCATGCTAAATCCAAGTAAATTACCAAAAGGGTTGTGGGCTGAAGCTTGTAATACAGCAGTGTACCTTTTAAACCGCACTGGAAAATCTTCAGTTGAAAACAAACCCCCTTATGAGTTGTGGTATGGACGACCAACAGAAAGATTAGATCACTTGAAAATCTTTGGCACAAGATGTTAAGTCCATGTAAATAAGACTTTCCGCTCAAAGTTTGATGATAAAGCTATTTATGGATACTTTGTAGGATATGTTAATGACAAGGATGGATATAGAGTCTGGATTCCTTCTCAAAAGAAAATAGTCCTCAGCCATGATGTGAAGTTCAAACCTGAACTGGTCTGCAATCAATGCAATGATGGTGCAGAGTTTGCAATATATAAAGAAGAGACTTCACAAGAAGGCTTGTCTGGTTGTTCATCTACAGTAAAAGAAAAACTGGAAGAAGCAAACAACCATGAGGGGATCAAGACCTAAATGAAGGTGAAGAATTAATCACAGCGCCCACTTCTGGAGGAAGCCAAAACTTAAATGATTGTGAAGAGCAAATGGAACCAATCGGTGAAGAAGACAAATACTTAAAGAAGCAAAGTGACGAGTCTGTTGAAGAAGGTGTAAAAACCAAACGCCAACGTAAGAAACTGCAATGGATGGAAAGTAATGAGTTCTTATTGTATGCAGAAGCAGTTACTACTGAAAATTGCAACGATCCAAACTCGTATTCAGAAGTACTACAATCTGAAGAAAAAGAGTTGTGGTTGCAAGCTATTTATGAAGAATTGGATTCGTTGGAAGAAAACAACACATGGGTGTTGGTTGAACGCCCGAAGAATGTGAAAATTCTAAAGAATCGCTGGGTACTACGTCGTAAAGTTGTAGACAATGGTTGAATTCGCTACAAGGCCCGCTTGGTGGCAAAAGGATACGTTCAGAAGCATGGAGTCGCTTATGATGAGACTTTCAGTCCTGTTGCACGTTATGACACCATACGTACTTTGTTAGATGTTGCTGCTACAGAAAATATGAACTTGGAACAGTTTGACATAAAAACAGCCTTCTTGAATGGTGTACTTGAAGAGGAAGTGTATCTAGAACAACCAGAAGGTTTTGAGGATGGCACGGGACGAGTGTGCAAACTGAAACGAAGTCTATATGGTCTCAAGCAGGCACCTCGCTGCTGGAACAAACGTTTCATTACATTTATGAAGATGTCTGGATTCCAAAATGGCAATGCTGATCCATGTCTATTTTATCGAAAATGCAACCAAAAGCGATTCTACATTGCAATTTATGTTGATGATGGTCTGGTAGTTGGTAGTGACAAACAGTGATTTCTTGAGAAAATTACAAGTAGAATTTCATACAACCACCGGCTCTTTGAATAACTTTCTTGGCATGAAGATTCAACAAAATGAAAATGGATCAATTACTTTAAGCCAAGAGAACTACACCAGAAAAATATTGGAAAGATTTGGAATGGCCGAATCAAATGCAGTCACAACACCAATTGGTTGTGAAGAAAATACCACTGATGAGGTGATTTCATCTAAGGTTCCGTATCGGGAAGCAGTAGGTTGTCTCATGTATCTTGCTACCGTATCACGTCCAGATATTGCTTTTGCAGTGAACAAAGCAGCCCGTGTTATGGAAAGACCGACCACCTGGGACTGGAATCAGGTTAAACGTATATTTCGGTACCTCAAAGGAACACAAGACTATGGAATCTCTTACAGAAAAGGAGAGAAACTAAGTGTTTATAGCGATGCTGACTTTGCAGGTGATAAGATCACAAGACGTTCGACAACTGGAGTCGTCGCAAAGTTTGCTCATGGAGCCGTGTCCTGGACACGTCAGTTGCAGAAAGTGGTGGCAACCTCCACTACTGAAGCAGAAATAATTTCAGCAAGTGAAGGAGCAAAGGAACTGATTTGGTTGAAAAGACTATTGTCTGAACTAATTGAAATGCCGAAACATGACTTACCACCTACACTTTGCCCAATCGTCATGTTTCGGCATTTCAATTAGTTCAGACAATAGTCTTTTCAACCAAATCAGTTCCTTTGCTCCTTCACTTGCTGAAATTATTTCTGCTTCAGTAGTGGAGGTTGCCACCACTTTCTGCAACTGACTGGTCCAGGACACGGCTCCATGAGCAAACTTTGCGACGACTCCAGTTGTCGAACGTCTTGTGATCTTATCACCTGCAAAGTCAGCATCGCTATAAACACCTAGTTTCTCTCCTTTTATGTGACTTACCACCTACACTTTATGTTGATAATGCTGGTGCAGTAAAATTGGCTAAAAATCCAGAGTATCACAAAAGAACCAAGCACATCGAAATTCGGTACTTCTATGTGCGTGAAAAATTTTTGAATGGTGAACTTAAATTGGAACACATCGATGGAAAGAATCAGGTGGCGGATTTATTGACGAAACCACTTGAACATGTTCGTTTTACTATGCTACGTGAAAAGATTGGTGTACAGAATAATGCATCACAAGGATCTGACTTTGTCTTTGGAGGAAGTGTTAGAATAAAAGACAAGCAGTGTACCATGGTGCCATCTATCTTCAATAATGGTGCTATTGTTCTAAGCAATCTTTTGTGTATATGTTCTTTGTTATAAGAGCAGAGAGAATAAATCTTGCATGTTGTTCATGTGTTCTATGTGTAGCGCTCTTCTCATTTCTATATTTTTAAATCAGTAATCATAACATTATCTTCACTTTGTTGGCACTTCTGAGTTAGATATTTATCTTTATCCTTCCTTAACTGCTTTTGGAACTTGGAATTTAAATTCCTAACTTCCTGAACATTCCCCTTGGTCTTTTCTTTCCTTCTTTCACTTGCAATCTTAATAGCTTCCTCTGAAATCCATTTATTTTTTCTCTTCTTAACATTTTTTGTTTCAGTTTGTACTATTTCCTTGATTGCATCCATTATCTCTTCTGTTCTTGGTCTAGACTGTTTAATAAATTGAACCTATTGCTTAGATTTATCTTACTGTAAAATCTTGAATACAGATGCGGGCGTCTATTTGTCTCAATGGTCTAGACTCCCCCAGTGATTAATCGAGACCCGGCATTTATAGGGAGTGCAAGTGTGACGTCAGTCCTTGGAATTCTTCAGTCACGTGACTCGATTTGGTTCCAAACAAGTCTTCTCGCTTCGGGATTTAACATGGTTCCAACGTAGGGATGGAATAAAATCGTTTTGTATAAGCCCAGTGTTTATAACACATTTAAGATGTGAAATTGTTTAGTTCCTCACTGCTCAAGAAGGAGCCAAAACAGCGATTTAGACATCTATCGTTTTCCCAAAGAAAGAAAGATCCGCGAACGATGGCATTCTTTTGTTAAGTGATTAAAAATAATTAAAAAGCGTTCTAATATTAATTTATAAATTATATAATGGTATTAAATGTCTTAATAATAATATAAATTACACAAATTAACATAATAATTTAAGAGATGTCATTTTTACTGGCCGCCCGTTTCAACGTTACTAGTACGTATATTGCGTGGTTCCAATGTTTGGAACCAGCGATCCCATTTCGTAGGCTCTCGTCCCTTTCATCGCGCAAATGACGTCAGCTGTGACGTAGTCACTTGCACTCCCTATTTAAGACCCGGCGTTAAGGGCTATTCCCAATAACAGGGTGTCTAGCAAAACGATTTCGTAAAATTCTCCGACTTTTCTCGGTTTATCACGTAATTTTCCCTGACCACTAGCACCAAAAAATCTATTTTGATAGAATATTATTGACAATTTCACATTTTTTTGCTGATTTTGTAAAATTCCCTGACTTTTCTCGGTTACAAAAAAATTCCCTGACTTTTCTCGGTTACAAAAAAATTCCCTGACTTTTCCCAGTCACTAGTCACCCTGCAATAAATCCGGTACTTAAAGTAAAATAAATGAAGTAACAAAAAACTAACCTGAATGGAGAAGAATAACCTTGATAACGATGAGCTTAAGAGTCCAAATGATTACCCAATCTATGAGAAGTTTGTAATGAGACCCTACAACAATTGGCAATCAAACAGCGCAGGGAAAAAACAAAACGAGCAGTCCGGAAGGTATGCTTTCACTGCCATACTCGTCCAAGTAATAACTAAAGGAAGTACGCTGAATTAGGAAAGAAGCCAGATGAACCTGGTTAAGCCATCCAGAGGATAAGGAGTCCTTTCCTATGAACACAATAGAGTTGATTGTTGATTGACGATAGGACACGGAAAAGCTAGATGATCCAGTAGGTTGGAAAGATGGCCTTTTGGATGTCGTCGAAGTAAACGTCCAGGATGTGACGAGGCCTGCCATGCCTGAGGGAACTTCTAAAGGTAAGCCAGTGATCCAGAATATTTTCAACCAATGGATTAGGATGGTCCTTAATCTTCGGAAGCAGCTTCTTCGGCGACTCTTGGACGTGGCTTCTTGAGAATGAATGAGAATTTCTTTAATGCAGAAACAGCAAGGGTTAGGCTGCATGGAATTGGTCAAAATTAGAATGGGTTAAATGAAGCGGCCAATGAAAAGGCATACACATAAAAAAATGTTTAATAATCTGAAAGTGAGGAAAAACGCCGGAATTTATATCGATGACCCGAAAAAGACCCAGCGTTTAATCTATTTTTAACACCCCACCCAGCTTTTATTCGAGACCGGCGTGTATTTGAATATCCAGCATGTATTTGAATACCCGGCCTGTATTCAAGATTTAACGGTATATAATTTTGGGATTTTCTCAACATCATATCTTATAGGAGCTTTATGCCCATCCAATTTTTTTCAGTTTAATTTTTATTCTGGCAACTAGTAATTCATGGTCTGGTCTGCAATCAGTCCCAGATTGTGTCTTTGCTGGCTGGAACATACTTTTCCATCTTTTATTACCTAGTATAAAATCAATTTGATTTCGAATCATTCCATTTGGGGAAGTCCAAGAATACAACCTTCTTTTATGCTGCATAAATCATGTGTTATTAATTACTAAAAGAGTTTTCTTCACAAAATTCAATGAGTCTATCATCAGCATCATTCCAAACTCCTAAACCAAATTTTCCTGTTATTCCTTCTTCTATTGTGTTCCCTACTTTAGCATTCCAATCTCCAATTATTAGTGTAACTTCTTTTTTGGGCACTTCATTTACCAGCTCTTGCAAAGTTCCATAAAAGTCATCAATATCTTCTGTGGCAGCTGTTGTTGGAGCATATATTTGAATTATATTCATACTCTCTGGAAGTCCTTTTAGCTTGACTAACAGTATTCTATCATTTACCAAATTATTGTATATCCAATAACCAACCCAGCAAATTGCTTATTCATTATTATAGCTTCTTCATTTCTTCTTGAATTTTCGTGACCAGAGTAATAAATCCTGAAACAGATACAGTAGACTCCATGTAATGCGAATCCGCCTAATTTGTATAAATTGCAAGGAACGTTTGATATGCTTTACATTTACTTTAGAACATTACTGCATAATTCGAATTATCACCCAATTCGAATCAACCATCAAATACATTTCATTCATAATAATGTACTTTTCATCGCCTAATTCGAACGCCATAGTTATTCCGAAAATAATTTGTGACTAATTCCCAAATTGATCTGAACAAGCTGACAGCGTTCCCAATTCCGAGCACCGTGCTACTTAAAATAGAATTGGTTGACTTTTCCATGGTAGCATTCGTGGGAACATTGATGATCGCTCAGAACTAAGTCAACATATGAGGCATTGAGATCGGAAGCTGCTTGAGAAGCCTGAGCTTTACTACTGTAATTGCATTTGTCTCTCAGTTCTCATCTTTCGTAGACCTAACTACGTGTACTGCAGAATCTGCAGCTATACGACGAACAAAAGAAAACCATATGATACACGAACCTACGATAAGAAGTTAGAGATCTTGAAGTATTGTGATAAAAATCCATCAATGAAAGACAAGGAAGTGTCAGCTCACTTCGGCATTTCTCCAAGCACCCTATGCACCATTAAAAAAGATAGGAAAAAATCAAAGAATTCGCTTCAAACTCTGATGTTCGGCGGGCCACTCTGAAAAGAATCAAAAAAGTTGATGAAGCTCTAATTATTTAGTTTTGTCAGAAGTCCTTGCTACCGCATATAAGACTCAATGGCCAAATGCTCCTCATTCAGGCAAACAAATTCCGCTCACAGTTGTATCCTGAAGACTCAACAGAAATCACTCCATCTTGGGTTGAGCGATTCAAAGATCGTTATAAAATCACCAAGGTGAGAACAGTTGACGAATCAAGTGTGTGGACCAACAAGTAGTCAGGTTATGGAAAGAGGGAAAGTTGCAGGAGGTTCTTCAGAGGTATCAACCATCCGAAGTGTATAATGCGAATGAGACAGGATGGTTCTGGATGATGCTCCTGAAAATAGTCTTGGATTTGCCGGACAGCCTCATCACGGTAAATGACAACCCTAAACTCGCATTACCGTTCTGCTTACAATGAACCTGGATGGGAGCAATAAACTACCATTAGTCGTCATAGGGAAAAGCACAAAGCCACGGTCTTTCAAGAACGTCCAAGTATCAGTAACGTACCTTGCCAACAAAAATGCCTGGACGACGTCATCTATCTTCATGGACTGGCTCAACCACTTTGACCAGAAAATGGGTATGGCTGACAGAAAAATCGCCTTGTTTGTGGATAACTGCTCCGCACACCCGACTGTGCATCTTGAGAATACTGTACTCATTTTTCTACCTCCAAACACAAACGTATATTTCACTTAAACAACTTTGCAATATATATTTAATCTTTCTAGCGGCTCATCGAAAATGCATGCTTTATCATTTTTCAGGTAGGTGATGTGTATGCTGTCGTTGCTGTTGGAGGAGCTACGTATTTGCCACTCCCGATGCGTTAAAGGCAACCAGAAGACTAGCCACTACTGAAGAAGATACTGGTGAATTCCGATCGAACATACTGGATGCAGTCATGGCGATAAAGTCAGCTTGAAGAAATGTCAGGCAATCAACGATTGCAAAATTGTTACAGAAAGGCATTGAAATGAGACAAGACAAGAGTAGTGAGGCCATTGCTTTCGCGACCGATAATGAAGGTGGACACCTACCAGATCTCTCTAACATTTGGGATAGTCTGCGTTCCGTATATGGGGATCGGCTCTGTAATCTCGAAGATTATGTTGACATTGACAAGGACGTTGACACGATGCAACAGCTCAATGACAACCAGATAGTGAAGCAAGTGAACAATCCCAATCCTGAAATTATTGACATCGATGATGTTAATGATAATGATGACGTACAATCAAGAGAACAACAACATCCATCGCTGGGAAAAGCGTTCGATGCTCTCCGAACCATCCGAGCATTTGGCTTAGCTTCGTCATCAGGTGAGATCAATGTACTATGTGAGACTCAACAATGAACTGATGAAAAAATATTCCACCATTCTTGTTCAAAAATCAATTACAGATTACTTCAAATAAACAAGCGAGTTGAAATGTTTCTTTTCAATGTTTTTTTTCCAATACATACTATGATTACTGATTACACATAATCCAAAATACATAGTTTTTAGCATAATCCGATTTTGTGCGTATAATTATGAACAATATTATAAACTTCGAATTATCACCTAATTCAAATTTTTTTGTTGGTCCGTTTGGATTTGGATTACACGAAGTCTACTGTACTTGTTATTGTTGGTGAGTTCCATCAAGTCAAAATCGACTTCTGGCGATTGTGTGGATATATGCTATCCATTCACAGTTTTCTAGGGAAGAGTGATAATTTGGTCGTTTTCCCGTTCCCGTCCGCATGATGAAAGGATGATAATGAAAGGGACAAACACAAACATCCATGCCCTCGGTGGGATTCGAACTGTACTACTATCCACAAATCACATTGTGTGGTTATTGGCTTAAATAGTCACTTTTTAAATTGTCAAATAACAGCAATTATTATTATTAATAATAAATTAAAATAACAGGAGTCAACCATGAGAAAATCAAATTGGAATCCAATGATTAGATCTGAATGAAATTTTCCCTATGACTGCAGATGCCTGAAGTGTTTGAGACATAAGAAGTCTAACCCTATAACCCCATTATTTATGGAGATATGCGCCTTAAGGATACTTTCACATACAGGTATTGGACATTGAAACTGAAACACCTGGTAGAAATCCAAAATCTTTATTTAATAAGGTGTTGGGGCACCATGGGCAGCCAGCACAGCAGTAACACGTCTTGGGAAGGATCGGTAGAGGTCCTGCACAGTTTGCACCCCAAACCATTACTGATCCACCCATTACTGATCCACCTCTGTGTTTGACTGTGGGTGCCAAGCAGTCTGGGTTGTAGGCATCAGAGGGGCTCCTCCAGACGAATACCCTCCCTGTTGTTTGGTAGACAGTGTAGCTGGACTCGTCCGAGAATATGACGCGTTTGAGGTCATCCAACGTCCAGTTTTATGCGTCTGGCACCACTGAACCCGCTTGGAGGCATTTGTACTACTGATGAAAGGCTTCGGTATAGCAACCCTGCCATGGATGTTGGATTTATGCAGGTGACGACGGATTGTCTTCGTGCACACAGGTTCCTGGAGGTGTGTATTCATTTCTGCGGTGATTTCTGCTGCGGTGGTTTTCCGCTTTCGTGCAACAATCCTGGTCAATGTATTGACGTCTCTTTCCGACAACTTCCGTTTTCCCCTGCAGTTGCTCCTCCTTCCTGTTCATATGCACACATCACCCTGGATACTGTAGCACGTGAGACATCACAAAGTGTGGCAGTTTTGGACACAGACGCACCTGCTAGACGCGCCCCAACAATCTGCCCTCTTTTGAAGTCGGATATGTCTCCCATTATAGCGCTCTGCACAGACAATTTGAAGCTTACTATCGAACTTTTCTACTGGAGTGACTACCAAGACCTCTGACACGTGATTCATTGATATGCATACGATTAATTACCTAGCAGAAGGTTCTATTCAGCCCTGGGGGTATCCAGTGCTATTTGCGAAGGTGTTTCAGTTTCAATGTCCAATACCTGTATATGTGTGTTGAAAAATTTATTAGCTTTTCTACATCTAAGATTCATAACATTGATTTCTGGCTGCTAACAAAAGAAACTTCGTCAGAAACTTATCAGCAGTTATATATAAAAAAACCAAAAAAAAACCACAGAGTCTCACTCACTAAGATATTTCCTGCTACTCGCAGCCGTCACAATTTTGTTCCCCTGTTAAATGATCCCGTAGGTACAAAGAGATTTAGTGTGGATGAGGACTTTGCCTTACTTTCAATTTTTTCTGGAAAACTTGTGCCCGCTATCAAGTTGTCAGAATTGACATATGAGGCGCGTTCGAATGAAAGTTTGTAACATGCCTCGCGATATATGGCTGGTTAATTATTGAATGCAGGTGCTAAGAGTAAAGTGCATACGTTGTTGCTAATTAGAGCAAAGAACATTTTCAATTGCTACAAGTTTGCAAGCATAATCAGTCTTATGAAGATTGATGGTGCAGTTCAAAACCAATCCAAAGAGGATAATGTCTATAAGGTTACCAATATCAAGCGAGCCAGAATGCTGTCATCAGGAGTGATCATTTTCAACAACAAAGCATGTCCGTATGTCACAAAAGTTGTTTTCGATGCCCTAGCCAAGAAGAAATAGGTGGTTCTCAGACATCCCCATAATAGCCCAGATTTGTCCCCTTGTGACTTTCAACACTTTGGGCCATTGAAGAAATTCCTCATGGGACAACAATTCAACACCAATGAGGAGGTGCAGGAAGCAGTTACGAACTGGCTCAATAGCAACCCACATCTTTTTTTGCATACGGAATTTCCCATCTTGCCAAACAGTTGGATGATTGCCTAAACACCATGGGTGACTTCTTTGAGAAACTTGTGTACAATACTGTTCATTAAATACCACTCTTTCTATTTGCTTGTGTTCTTTGTTCCCTTTCGGGTCAATCCATATGAAGTGATCCAATACAAGTTAAGTTGGTTGCTTGACCATTTTTAAATATTTTGGTTTTTTTATATGTGATTACCCTATAATTGAGAAGTTCAAAACAGTTTTTAAAATTTTTTTTACCTTGCACTGTTACTGAATGGCAGCCATTTTTATATGTAAGCGCACGACGGTTTTTCACTTTGGAGACATTAGCGTTAATTTGAGTATCTCTGCACTGGTTAAGTTACAACATTGCAATTGACATTGTTTTTAGAAAAGTCTCCTCTACAACATTGTTTATTACCCAAAATACCCTAACTTCAAAAATAACCAGTCAAAACGACTTCCAAAGTTTGGTATTGAAAATTTAAAAAATCCACTTTTTAGACCCAAAAATAACAAGCAAGGAGTGATTTATCCTAGTGTATTTTTTTTATCTAGTTAGATATCATACACTACTAGCCTTACATAGAGCAACAACACTGACAAATGTTTCCTTAATTTTTTGAAATTTGAAAATCTTTATTTTTTTGTAAAGTTGGGGCTAGTTATCTCTGGTGGGACTGAATATAAAAAATTTGATTTTTGCACATTTTGTACACCTAGCAAAGTACTGTAAAAATTTCAACATTGATATTTGACTGTGAACAAAGACATGAATTTTTGAAAATGAGTAAATAAATCACATTACACTACAACTGATCTTATGGCTGTTGCCTAATTCATGTGTGATATTGGCTAAATGAATTCAAGCAATGAATGGTGCTTTATTTTCATCAGTTATGACGATGGATGAGACGTGGATTCTATTTTTTGAACCCGAAAGGAAACGCCAATCTTCACAATGGAAACACACTGAGTCACCGCCACCAAAAACATTTTGAGTCACAGCCTCTACTGAGAAAGTTATGGTGGCCACGTTTTGGGACAGTGAAGGCGTAATCCTCACGCATTGTGTTCCAAAGGGTACAACTGTTGCAGCTAATTCATACGAAAATGTTTTGAGAACAAAATTCCTTCTAGCATTGCATGAGAAACGACCAAGCAAGACTGGACGGGTGCTGTTTCATCGAGACAACACCCCTGCTCATCAGGCACTCCTAACGCAGCAGTTTCTTCAACACTCCTAAGCCACTCCTAACTTTGAGGTGGTTTCCCATGCTCCATACTCACCAGACCTCACTACTAGCGATTTCTGGCTTTTTCCAATCATGAAGGACATTCTCCGTGGCCGCTCGTTTCCCAACCGAGCTGCCGTTACTTCAGCAATTTTCCAGTGGGCAAAATATACCCCTACAGATGAGTTCTCGGCAGCCAAGGAATCATGGTGCCGCCGTTGTGAAAAATGTGTTCGACTTCACGGTGATTACATCGACAAGTAACAGTAGTTACAACTTTCTGGGTTAAGTATTTTGTCAGTAAAAAATTTGGAGACCTTAGAACTTGAATGCACCTCGTAATAATGTGCTACTTAATTGAGAATAAACCTAGATGTAAATGGACAATTTTTTAAACATAGAACTAAAGCAAAAGCTCCTATTGTTTAATATTTTATTATTAAAATAAATAATACTAACTAAATATAGGTTGCAACTAAATTTTATTACAATAAAACAATAAACCATTTAAATAGGTAACAGCCATAAGATCAATTGTAGTGTAATGTGAATTATTTCCTCATTTTCAAAAATTCCCATCTTTGTTCACAGTCTAATATCAACGTTGAAATTTTTACAGTACTTTGCTATTGTATAGGTGTACAAAATGTGCAAAAATCAAATTTTTATATTCAGTCCCACCAGAGATAACTAGCCCTAAACTTTACAAAAAATAAAGATTTTCAAATTTCAAAAGTTTATAAAAAATTAAGGAAACATATGTCGAGTGTTGTTGCTCTATATAAGGCTAGTAGTGCATATTATCTAACTAGAGAAAAAAATACACTATGATAAATCACTCCTTGCTTGTTATTTTTGGGTCTAAAAAGTGGATTTTTTAAATTTTCAATACCAAACTTTGGAAGTCATTTTGACTGGTTATTTTTGAATTTAAGGTATTTTGGGTAATAAACAATGTTGTAGAGGAGACTTTTCTAAAAACAATCATGTCAATTGCAATGTTGTAACTTAACCGAGTGCAGAGATATTCAAATTAATGCTAATGTCTCCAAATTGAAAAACCATCGTGCGCTTACAAATAAAAATGACAGTCATTCAGTAACGGTGCAAGGTAAAACTTTTTTAAAAACAGTTTTGAACTTCTCAATTATAGGGTAATCACATATTAAAAAAAATAAAATATTTAAAAATGGTCAAGCAACCCTCATTGGATCACTTCATATGGATTGACCCTTTCTTCTTTTATAACACCAACTTCACTCGAAGGGGTTTAATTTGAACAATACATACATATAGTAAAACTCCATCTAACCTCTCCCTAACTGCGATTGGTCGACCTTCTCACCCTGCATATGATTACATTGTTACTTGATTTCCTGGATAATCCACAACATAGATTGTTAAAAAAACACCTACAAAAATAAACTTTCAACGTTTTATGACGAACAGGATTAAAAATAATAATTTTGGACACTTAAAAGAACTCCCAAAAATTTTCTCTTCTATCCCTCATGATGCATCGCCACCAGCAACATCGTCGGCCATTTTTTTTTTTTTTTTTTTTTTTTTTTTG
>JAHWFO010036887.1:3485548-3508392 GCA_023313115.1 Rhysida immarginata
TTCACAATCGGCGGGACTCACGATTGTCGGAGGCATCTTAAACACTCAGTAAACAACGTATACAATGAAGAATCAGACTGTAATGGCGTCAGTGCGTAGACAAGAGATGTAGTTAACCAGCGCGCATGCGCGAAACGCCGACCGTAGCGCTGCGGCGGCGGTATCGCAAAACGGTACTTACTTAAAAAACATGCCTCGTACGTTCAGCATCGTGCCGGCTAAATCTCAAGATAAGACATGGAGGATATAGTTGCAGTAGCTAAATTATTAAAAAAAAGACACAAAACAGGAAGAAAAAAAATAAGGTGACCTCTTATTACAAGAACGTGGAAAAAAAGGCACATTTCAAATTTTTTCTGAGGTCTAGCGAAAATGTGACAAATTAAAATGAAACAAGACAAGGGGGATAATGACGAGGTCCAAGAAAAAGCGACGCCTCATGCAGAATGCTATTTCAGGGCCTGGTGCATAATGCGAAATGCTCTTGCAGACATATTTTCATAAATATTTGTAAAGTAGAAAATCAAGGACTTCAGAAATACAGGGACCTTGTGAAGCCACACCGTTAGCATCATCCTTGGGCTGGCTGTGATTATTTATTTCAAATATATAAGCAAAAAAACATGACAGAGAAGGGGTAGTTACTCGCACAGTGCGTAGATGTCAATAGAAACAAGCCTCCCCAGTCCCCGAACGCGTTGCTCTTGATTTTATGACCTCCAATAACTGACGGGTTGCCAAAACCACGTGCGTAAACGATAACCATTCTAGTTATGTCTCGAGGTTGCTAGCAACCAGTTAACAGTGCATAAGGGGCCTAAAGGGACAAATATAAATGTCCACGCCCTCTGTGGGAGTCGAACCCATGCTCACTGATCTCAAGAGGGACAGGACCTGTGCCTTAGTGCTCTTGGCCATTTAGCCGTTCTTCCTAACACACCAAAAAAATTTTCACAACAGTTTCAAAAACATGACAAAAATAGTCCATTCTATAACTACAAACTCACCTAGCTTTGGGAAGACAATAATATATTCTGCATTGCATTGAGGGCAGACGACTTTAAGGGACGTATTTCCTTTCTGTTTCTCGTCGATCCATCGCTGAAGACAATTCTGGTGAACCCATTTTGTTGTTCCTCGACACCGGCATGGTTGCACCCATGATGCATGAGGATCGTCTTCATCAGAAGCAAAGCAAACCCAGCATAATCTTCTAAACAATGCAAACAAAAGTAAAAAAGTTATTACTATGCAAATTTTCATTAAAAAAATATTACATTTTTTAATACTTTTGTCTTTGAATTCAAAGATTTTCAACCATTTCTCAAAAAGTAACTTAGCATAATGCAATAATGAAAACTTTTTTGCCTTCAAATTGGAATTTTGAACCAGGAGAATTGCATAATTTACTTTATTTTTTAAGTAACATAAAAAACATTAAAAGAGCCTGAAACTTTTAACTCTTATTTGAGGTCTGTTCAAAACGTTCTGGACCAATAGTTTCATAGCACACTGATGATTAGTTATACAGACATCTGGATGGATGCACTGTCTCTCATTGTTGGATTGTTAATAAGTTGCTTAGTTTATGCATGTTGCTTGTTTATGTAAGGTGGTCTTCCAAGTATTCTGTGATTGTTTAATTCTGACATGAGAACTTGCACAAATAGCGTTGTACAATGAAATTCTATGTCAAACTGGGGGAAACGTATAAAGAAAAACATCGATGCTTCAACATGTCTACGATAATGAAGCCATGTTCGAGATACAATGTTATGAATGCTTCAACTAGTTCAACAAAGGTCAAGAATAAGTTGATTCTTCTGGACTTTCTTCAACATCGACTGATGAAGAATCACAATTCAATCAAAAAAATACAAAGGTTGCAGCACAACTGTGGACAGAACAATAAAGTACATGGACACCCCAGCACAAAAACTTGTAGCAACCACCCTACAGCATGAGGCGACTTTTAGTGCGCTATATGATCACCCCACACAGAAACACAAGGAGCACAACATGCTGACATGCTCAAAACCAGGGTATTCAACAATGGTTGGGGGATGGCATCCCATTCCTGGACCAGTGATATTCGCAAGTCCTGCAGTGTTCTTGAAGGTGGCAGTCGTGCCGCAACAAGTCTTCCAAGAGCATCCCATGCATGCTCGATGGGGTTTAAGTCCGGATACTGTGCTGGCCAATTCACGCACCAGATGTCCTCAAGTTCCAGATGCGGACGGGCATCCACTATACCAGCCTGATGTGGACAGGCATTATCTATCTGGACCTACCGCACCCCTGAAGAGATGAACATGTTGTCGCAGGACACTATCCCAGTACACAAGGCCGGTTATGGCCCCCCCCTGTCGAAGACTTGTAATGGTGAACAGGAACCCATCATGATGTCTGCCCACACCATCACACAGCCACTACCATAACGGTAATGTTCAATGATGTTAGCGTGGCTGGACCATGTAGAGAACCATTCCAGATGTGAACACATCGAGAATCGGAGTCCAGGCTATACTGGTACTCATCCAAGAACATGACCCGACTCCACTGTCCTTGTGTCCATGCTGCATGTTCGGTGCATCAAGCCAACTGTTCTCTATGGTACCCCTGGGTAGACAGGATGCACCTCATCAGTCATCGAGCATACAGACTAACTGCATGGAGTCTCCTGTATACTGTTTGCCTGGAAACATTAACACCAGTGGCCGCTGATGCTCTCTGAACAATGTCCCTGGCCATGCTTCGCCAGTTCCTACGGGCAGATAGAGCAAGGTAGTGGTCTTGTCTGGACAAGGTACTGTCTGCTGGCGTTTTCATTCTGTTGGAACCATATAAACGGTCTTGAAATAATGCTAATTGAAGAGTTCAGCCCCCTAGACCTGCGACTGCCCCGCTTCCAGTCAACCAATTATTCATCCTCTCATTTCACTCTCTAAATGGACACATTGAGCCATTAGCAATAATTATCGAATGCTCAACTGCCAATGAAAGTTAAAAAACACATTCTTTATGGCACAAGCATATTACCTTTGTTGCAAGGTCAATGAGGTAAACGTGTTCTGTCACCAGTGGTATTGCCACCTGTGTATTTAATGATGGAATGGCGTTTACAGGATCTATAGAATGACCTTATTAAGTTTGGTGCCGATCGGTTGTGCGGAAGGTTTCATTCTACAAATCCCTTAATTTATGGACACCAGAGTATAAAGGTGTCTTTATTGGATCATCGTAACTCAAAAAATAAAATTTTCCTTGTGAGAGAAATACAAAATTACTTGAAATTTCTATTTTTTGCCAATGATCATATTAATACAAAAAGAAAGCCTCCATCTGTCTTTTCTATTCCTCTATCTCTTTGGTGTCAAGGATGTAAAATAACCATTGAATCTAAACTGTATTTGAAATTTAATCTGTTTATCTGTATGGTATAATTCTGGCAATCAATATTAAACCAACTTCCCGACAAGCTAGAGAGCTGAAACTGGACACACAATGTCACTACCAATAACAATCCGTATTAAAGGGAAAAAATTTCAAAGCAGTTCACTGGTACATATTCTAACAGTACAAATTCATTAACACGAATTGCTTAATTAATACAACAAACAATTAGCTTTACCGAGGGATGATTATTGTCGGTGAATGAACATGTCCTTTATTGTTGAATGGACATTTAAGCATTGTTGTCGCTGGCTTGAAGCACGTGATATAATAGCATCTGCAGCCAATGAAAAAGATAGGAACAGCACGGAAAAGTCATCCGAGCATTGTACTCTGAGCAACAATTTTTATATGAAATTTTATCACAAGAGATATTATAAAACATATTGTGTGGTTTGGAAAAAAAAAAAGGCACAAGAAGAAAGATTCAAACTCAGAACCTACACAGCCATATTCACCACCAAGGATTAACAGTCGAATCAGCTTTGAGTGATAGTTTTTGTATTCACCATGACAAAATTCTCGGATTAAGTATCACATTTGAGTCACCGTTTGATTTGAGGATGTTGGAGGATTACCTATCGAATCGAGAATTAACGCATGCACAGATGACTGAAACTAGTTAAAACAAGATGGATGACTTTACCGACACTTACGATGATTTAGTAGTTCTTCAAGAGACCGATTTGTTTAGGAAGAGTCGACCTTGAAAAACATTTTCAATTAGATAGGATGACAGACAGTAACTTGTTTAAACTTTTATTGTCACTACAAACTGCATAAAAATTTATTTTATTGGTTGACAAGTAGTTCATAGGTCTACAATAATCAGGAGTAAATGGCATTGTGCTCTTGCAATAATGGATGCTCCTTCCATTGTTGTAAGGCAATCACAGTTACATAGATAGGGATTTGAAAATTCAAAAGCAGGAAAGAACATGCACATGCCATCATTGCATCATAACCAATCAGAGTGTTTAAGTACCATTTTGATAAAATAAAAAAAAAATAATAAATAAATAAATAAATACATAAAAAAAATTAAAAAACAAACAACGTTTTAACACCATTTTTAAATGAAAGCCTGGACCTTAATCTACTTTTCAACACGATTTCCACCTACATTAAGGCATTTATCTTATCGTATGACCAGTTTCTGAATTCCTCATTGAAAATCCCTCCAATTGTGAAATATAGTGTTATTACTTTCTTAAATGCAAGAGACATGAAAGTGGCCGGAATTCATTGGCAGATTAGTGAAGTGTATGGAAAAAGCACTATGACCGTTTTGCTTCATGATAATGCTTATGCACACGCGGCTCATCGAACCCAAGATTTCATCAGGTCATTTTGCTGGGAACAATTTGACCTAATGCCCAGTGATTGTCATTTGTTGTTGCAGTTAAAGAAGCACCTTGGTGGTCAGCACTACGACGACGACTTCAAAATGCCCGTGCTGGAGTGATTGGTAAATCAGGCAGCCGATTTCTATGGAATTCAGAAGCTGATCATGTGATATGATAATGTCTTAATATAGGTGGAAATTATGTTAAAAAGTAGATTAAGCTTTCCTATAAAAATTAAGATGTTAAAAAAATTTGGTATATGAATATTTCAGTATACCAAGGCTCATACTAAAATAGGATTAGTTAATCTTGCCAAAAATAAAGATAAAACTTAACTTAACGAAATGTTAACGCACTAGCAGCATATACGGTCAGAATAATTTCTTATGCAAATTCAGAGTTATCAGTCGCTAAAAAGTTGCTTACCCAGATCGCTACACAGAAAGCTGACATCTTAAGGCTGGGGCACACAGAACACGATCTGTTACGGCAAGCTGGTGATCTAGTTGCACGAAAGTGTAAATCCACGCATTTGGGTGCATTTCCGTGAAAATCATGAACGTTTGCCAAAGTGTGCACGAAACTGTAAAGAAAGTTGTATGATGCAATATTGTCACACATAAGGCAATCTGTCCTGCAAGCCAGTCTTGATCATGGCTAGCAGCGATCCGTTTGTACAAAATTATCACGCAGTTGGAACAATCAGTTCAGTGGAATGGGGGGAGGAACGGAAGTGCTCATAGAAAGAGTGAGGAAATATGCAAATTTGTATGATACTTTCCACAAACTATACAAAAATGTGGTGAATACATATGGAAGCACTGGAAAAACCTACCTTCACACGATTGCAGTTCACAACAGAGGTGATGGCATTCCCGAAGTTTTTCTCATTTTTTACTGATTTCATGTACCCAACATAGTCTTTTTTTTCTTTTTTTTAAACTTTAGATTGTAGAGCTAAAAGAAGGAGTTGCTACTCGTCAGAAGTACTCATTTTATCTCAAAATTTGAAGGAAAAAAAAAACAAAAAAATGCTCACCAGAAAGCAATCACGATACTGAATCGCTCACAAACATTCGCACTAGATGTGACATTGCCATATCTCCGACTGCTGCTGCGACAGATCCCATTCTGTGTGCCTGAGCTTTTAAGAATGCTACACTTAAGATTTGGGCTTAAGATTTTAGCTTTCAGTGTACATTCCGGATAACCAACTTTTTACTAACATAACTCTGAATTTGCGTAAGAAATTATACAGAAAGTACATGATGCTAGTGCATTAACATTTCTTTAAAACTTATCGTTATTTTCCATAAGTATTAACGAATCCTGAATTAGTATGAGTCTTGGTACAGTATACTAAAATACACATATACCAAAAATTGTTCCCCCCCCCCTTTTTTTTTTATTTAATTTTTTTTTCTCTTTTTCTTTTATATACAGTGTCCATCAAAAATGTATACACACTTCGGCAAAAGAAAAACTACATAAAAGTTGTAACACTAAATTCATACAGGCATCAAATGATGAATACAATTCCTCATTGACTTCTACAATTACGACAGGTGTTCACAGTTATTATCATAAGCATGGAGAAACTTTTGAATATGGCGAACACTTGCTCACATGCATTTTCCTAGTAAACTGTTATCAAGTAATCTCCTATGTCTAAGTGGCAGTTGTGGCCTTCTTTTATCGGGATCATCTTCATTCAATGCATGCAATAATATTGGGATGTAAGCTTTCAATTTTGCTGTTACAGAAAATATTATAGATGACATCTAATAAAGTGTGTACACAATTTTTTTTTTTTTTGGCAGACTCTGTATATATATTATCCGAACTCCAATTATCCAGATTGCCAATTATCTGGATCACTTTGAGGAGAAGGAGAGCGAGAGAGAGAGCGAGAGGGAGAACGAGAGAGAGAACGAGAGAGAGAGCGAGAGAAAGAAAGAAATCCGCAAACAAATCTTTCCTCGAACAATAGACAGTTTGCGATTTTTTTGTATGAAAATCAAAAAAAAAAAAAATACGAAAAATGAAAAATCAATACGATATTTAAAAATTTTTCGTTTAACATGGGATTTTTCGTTTTTGTCTATTCACTTTCTTAAACGAATTTTTCATAGGGAGTTTCATGTGCAATTTGCACATGATGAAAATAGTGAGCATTTAGCTGCACATCAGCTTGCTGATTCACAATGGAAAGAAACGCCGAAGAAACGTACAATGCATTTTGACAATCTCAGTCTCGTCTTGTCTGTCATCAGGTCTCCATGGGAGTCTCCATGTATGTTTAGGTGTTGTACTGATGACTTTGACTGCCGGCTCGGTGGCCGAGAGGGTTAAGGTGCAGGTCTTATCGTTCTCGGATCCAGCGAGTCATGGATTCGAATCCCGCCGAGGGCATGGATGTATGTGTTTGTTCTTTCTCTAACATTTCCTCTTGTGTGGTTGGCGTTAGGAAGGGCACCCGGCCGTAAAATCATCATTGCCAAATCAAATAATTAACACAGCGACCCCATGATAAAGAAGAAGAAGACTGATGACTTTGACTGATATGTTCAAGCAGTGATATTTTAAGCCAGTATACAAAATATAAACAGCGAAACTTCTTTTTTCCGTCAATTATCGCACCCCTAGGGATCTGGTATGGCCTATGACCAACTAGTAGGATCCCAGGGGCACTTAAGCCAAATCTAACAAATGATGATTATACAAAGAATCTACTGGAAATACAAATGCAATAGATTATATAAATAATATGATAACTAATAATCATTAGTTAGGATGAATCAATCAGTAAAAAGGTAGTAAGAATTAGTCAACAAAAATATAGAAAAATCAAATCCACAGAAAAAAAAACAGACTCGGACTATAAATTAAATCAATGTGTAAGCACAACATAGAATGTTTAAATCTATACAATGAGTCAAATTCCATCCTCAATGTTACAAGACGTATCAAATGTACTAGAGGATTATTGAAATCATATTCATTAACCATGGCGCATAAAGAGTCATTTATGTCATAAATAAACGCCAACAAATGGCGACAGAAGGTCGCAATGCTAACCACCAGTTTGTTTAATTTAGTAATAATTGTATGAAGAAAAAAAAAATTATAAAACAATAATCAATCCCAACAAGGGTCCAAGTTTATGATAAAGGGCCTTGTAGCACAAGTCTTTTCAGCGCTCTGCGGAAGGTAGCATAAGGAGCTAATGAGCAAATCTCCTACGGCAATTTGGCCCAGAAATTTATCCTGGCAAACAAAATGCATCTACTACGATACTTGTATTTAGTCACTGGTAGGTAAATGTTCCTGACTTGTCTTGTAGGATAATTATGTTTATCTTGGACTAAAGTTACCGTGATTGGAGTGGAAATATTTAAAAGTGAATTTATAGTCTTGTAAATGAATGAGCATAATTGTAATTTATAAATCTGGTAGATCGAAGTAGATCTAGTAGTGAAAAACATTTAAATAGAAAAACATGGTAGAAATTTAAAAAAATTATTAAAACAAAAAAAAAAAAAAAAAAAAGAAACTGCTTAAACATTTAAAGAGAAGAAGCTATTATCAAGTTCTGATGAAATCAGCTATTTCATGAGTTTCTGTGGCTATTACAAAGTTTAGTCATTACTTACTGAGTAATGGACTTCAACATATAAAGAATGTAGAATTAAGATCAATTATGGTACATTAGTGGTCTACTTATTACATTATTGGTAAGAAGTGTGCAATTTAATGATGATTCGTTTATAACTGGAGAGTGTCTAATCGTCTCATCAATGATTATAAAACGCTTATCAACCGATAAAAATAAAGGCTGTTGATTAACAGCTGACACAAGTCAAATACCAGACTATCGAGGAGAAAAGAAGAAGAAGAAATTGTAAATTACAAGATTTAGTGATGGCATGATCGTTTGAGAATAATTAAAGCAAAACTTTGGTCATTATTGGGTTTATTATTCGATTGAAACTTCTCCTTTTACAAAATAATTGCGTTCTCGCACATTGTTGCAACTAATATTTAATGGGGGCTGCATAAATTGCTGTTGATGTTTGGGGGAATAATAATAATAAATTTTATAAGAAGAGGAGCTGTGCTGGAGTCGTTGCGTTGAGGAAGTGTTGAGGAAGAGAAAGGGGGGAGTAGGTGAAATTGGGGCAAACCCGGAAGGGTACCCTTTAACGTAACTAACGCAATCAAAAAAGAACAGGTTGGTTAATCAACAAACCGTACTACCACGTAAACAAAATCGAGAGGATGTTATTATTATATAATTCTATAATACCCAATCGAGGACACCTATCCTGTCGCAATACCTAATTGTAACAGTAGCAATATTAAAGGAGGAGGAGGGTTTCTCACGAGCTTGTTTTTTTTCGCCCCTTCAAATGACGGTTCGACTTTGGACTTTTTTTTTAGGGGGGCGTACTAACCTTTCGTCGGATTCAACTGGTATTGACGTTTGGCTGTGTTCTTCAGACATAGTGTGTGTATTTTTCGCGTCCTAATGTGTGGATTTTTGGTTCCATTATGATTTTGAAACACGCTGAGTTTGCAAAAACATTCTTCTCAAAACCAAACAAGATTGCGGAAGCGGAAGTTGAACGTTCGATGCAACGACGACGAATGCGTGGCGCCATCTGTTGGCGAAATGGGGAAAGTTATTACGTAATCCTAATCGAAACTGTGTTAACTCATCGGTTAGAGTTGCACGGCTGGGAAGAGACGCACCAGCAGTTTCTCTTCCGCTTTCATAACTTTCAAGTTTTGAAATAACTGCAACTGAATTTTATTGTTATCGTGTTTGTTAATATTGCTAAGCTTGGACGTATAGTCGATGAAATATCATTTTATGCGTGTTTTTTTAATTAAATTAGTTTTTTTAATCATTATTTTAATAACTAAACGAAATATTAGGATTTTTATATATATAATTCGCTTTTATAAATAAATAAAAAAAACATTAAAAAATTTGTAGCATATTCATAAAAAAAAAAATACGCGACATCCTCATTGCTCGATCTTAAGCGAGAATCTGATGATGTAAAATGAATATATTAATTTTTTTATTTTAAATATTTACGCTTTGCTTTACGAAGGGCTTCGAAAGTGCGTTAGAAACTGATCGTGTAATTTGATTTTATCAACTTTTTCCCATCGAAATCATTCATAATACATCGAAACGATCTTCCTTTCCTTTAAGTTGTGGGCAGACTTTAAAACCAGACGACAAACTCGATGCGATGCATCAGTGCGCTTGCGCCGTCAGCAGTTTTCAGAATCCCCCTTGAGGAAATAAAACGTCCGTCTCTATTAAAAATTACAACTTGCGGCTCAATTTATTCCCGATGGAGCTAAATTGAGTTTTCAGATCATTTTTAAGGTTTATTTTGAACGAAAGAAGCGGAGATGGGGCTCTGAATTCGTTTTTCCAGTAGGAGAGCAGCGTCTCGCTAAGCCTATGAAACGTTTACGGTGTGTTAAAAGTGTATCAAAAACTCGCTAAAGCTAAAGGAGCGAGAGATTCTTTTGAGGCTAAATAAAAAGAGTTTAATTGTTTCCCTGTGATTTGTTTTGTATGTAAAGAGAGAAAGCGAGTATTGTAATAAAAATGTATGGAAAGTGCTAGCTTGGATATGCAATCAAGGCAAAATAAGCGAGGAAAATAAAACCTGAACGAAGCGAATGTTATGAATAAAGAAGTAAATAATTAGCATTTCTCGGGTAAAATAATGGAGTTAGGAGAAAGTGCGTAGATTTGAGTTTATTTTCTTTGGTCGGTGTTGGCGATCGGCGTTAGTTAATCGTGCTGGGGAAACGAGTAGCAGTTAGTAGCTGCTGCGCGGCGATGTTGTCGTACGTTATCGATCTCGTGCTTCGGATGGATGGTCGCGCGACGTGAGCAGGTGCGCTGTGCATGCTGGGGATCGCGAAACTGCGCAACCACTCCGGTGGAAATTGTTGGGAAGCGAGCGTTTCTATTCTGTGCTGCAGAGGAAGCAGACGTGGCTGCTAGGGTCTTCGGTTTTTAATCAGTAAGCAAATATTGTCCCCTTAAACTCAGGAATCACAAGGTATATATTTATTGTCTAATGGGGGATTTTAATTTTGGCGTGAATTCAAACGTTAGAGCACTATCTCCTGTCGATTTCCATCAAAATACAAATAACGCGTCTTTGTTTTTTCCTGAACCCATTCCACATACAATGCAAGATGAACTGCTGCTCGAGAAATCTACGATCAAACAGCAACAGCAGCTCTCGCCCAACTCAGAAACGAACGCAGAGCAGAACTTGAACGATTTCTCGTCCAGAAAGGCCAAAGAGGAGGAAAGCAATACAGTGACTGTGCAACAAGATAAGAAAATTGAACCTACAGCTGGGACGTCGCCATTACAGCTGGCCTTCTCCGAATCTAGTGCAGCCATTACTTCGACGACCAGTTTTTGGTCGAGTGCTCCGACCGAGGAGACGTATATCCAGGGGATTCCAGCGATGAACGGAGCACTCACTTTCCCAAACTTTACGCCAGCTTCGACTCCTCTATTTAACACAAATTTAGGACCTCAAGTATCGATACCTCAACAGCAGCAGCAGCAGCAACAGCAGCAACCCCCGCAAAGGCGAGCCATCACTGCAACACACAATTTCCCCCATACAAGGCATCAGCAGCAGCAGCAACAGCAACAGCAGCAGCAGGCGGCTCACCAGCAGCAACAGCAGCAACAACAACAGCAACAACAACAGCAACAGCAACAGCAGCAACAAACTAATCTATTTATGCCAAGTACGAAAACGTACTCGAGCTGGAGTAATCCACAGCAATCGACGTGGTCGGCACCCCAAACCCAAGCGACTTTATCCCCCTGGAATAGCATACATCAAAGACGTAACGTGCCAAACGTAAGCCCCATCATCTCACCCTTGAAGAAGACCGGGCCTAGTCAACAGTCGTCCGTAGTGATTTCCCCGTCCAAGTTCCGTCGGAGTACCTCCTTACCGGGCAAAAATTTCCCCCATGCCATGGGATCTAATCCCACGTTCGAAATCACCAACGTAGAAGATAACCGAGATACTACTAATGGCTTACTTCCTTTTCAGGTAAGTGTCTGCTAAAACTCTTACTTCCTCCTCTCTTTCGATATCAGATATTCATTAAAATCTGCTGCGGCCAGGTAACCCAAGAAACGCACGAGCTGCTCAATTGCTCCTCTCTCCGCTCCTTCTCTCTCACCCTCTCGCTCTCTCTCCTCTCTTCTCCTCTTCTCTCCTCCTCCTCCTTCTCCTCCTTACGGAGGCTTGACCACCGCTTCCCCCGGACGCTAATACGTAGTTTCAACCTACTCAATTCATTAATCACTTTCAATGATTGCCTATCTCCTTTATAACACTTTTTAGAATGCCTAATCATAATAAAGCACATTAGGCCTAAGAAGCTGGTGCCCACCGAATTGTTACATTAATAATAAACATTGAAAACGCTGTTGTTGTTGTAAATGAATCCCATCTCAACTTGTCCCTTTGATTTCTTATACGTTTTGCTCTTAATATGCACATCTTCCTTCGGTATAGCTCTCGAAATGTATCTCATTTAGCTATAAATAATCAAAAAAACTGAACCGATTTTTTTTTTATAATATTTTAAGAGATTGTGCATTGCATGATATTTCTTAAATAAGCTGTGAAAAGAAGCATTGCCAGCTCCTTTCAAAATTACTGTTTAAAAATTTTATTCGAATGTGTAGCGAAAATTTATCTTATCGAGGAGAGAAAAACGATTAAACATGCATGATCACGTGAGCCCAAATGCAACTCATGAAAACACTCATCACCATAATAATAATAATAATAATAATAATAATAATAATAATAATAATCTCATTCCCACTACTACAATACTTACAATCAGCAGAAAGGCTTTTAACATTACTTTATACAAATCACTTATATAATACGACTAAATTCTAACAGCTTATGAAGAAGCATTAGATGAACCTATTCCACGATCAGCTGAGTTGCTAAATGCATTCATTCCCTGCACCTCAAATGCACCTTAAAAAAAATTCACTGCTTTCTATAATAGCATTTTAATCTCGGCTCGTGTTTGATCAGTTTCCTATATAAATATTAAACACACTAGAAAACCGCATCATTCTCAAAAGTAACCAGTTATAAAGTAGGTTACTGTGTTAGAGATTCTCGTGTGGTAATATTATTCCAGTTCGAGCTAAAATGCAACTTAGTTTTACTCCTGTGTTTGTTGGGTCTTGGCCAAGATTCTTTTTTTATTTTTTTTTCCTTCCTCCTTTTAATTTTAATTTCAAGTCTGTAAGGCTTATCATTATATGAAAAACAAACTCGAGATAAACTGGCTTGGAATTGTAGAGGGGGGAAAAGATAATATTGACCAAATGATGGTATAAATCTTTAAGAGTTGTATGTAGAAATTCTTTTCAGTATATGGTATCTAGGTTGCTGGTGTTTTTTTGTTTTTTTTTATCTTTTTTTAATGCATAAACAATATTTGTGATCCTTTATAAATATCCAATTAAAATCTTCATTCTGGAAGCAATTGGTCTATGATTTATTTCCCTGCTCTGCATGCGCTATTGAAATTTTTTATCATGTCTCGCATGGATGTTTTTATGATATATGACTTGCCTATACACATCCTACAGTTTGTTAATATTATTTCTGTATTTTTTATGAAGTTTTAAGCTAAAAAACCTATTTTTTTTAAACATTTATGGGTTTCTCTGGAGAGTTGTGGTGTTATGTAGAGAAGTCAATAGGCCAAAGGGGAAGGGGTAAATTTAGAAGAGGCTAGGTGGGCTCAGAACTGTTACTCCATTGCCTGATCCATATTAACATTACATTGTATTCTTTGCATTGGCTGAACCGGAAGCTGTTTTAGCAGGAGAATTATAAATAAGCCAGCTTTTGGTGGATATGATAAATGTTTATATTTCAGATGCTTTAGTATTTGTTGGGACTTGTTTATAGTTATGGATTTTAATTTTATAATAAAAATAACATATTCAACATTTTTTCAATTTATGCATTAAGTCTAGTCTGAAATTAAATTTAAGTCTTATAGCGTAGATTTTAAAATTGTTGATAATTACAGTTTCTGTAAGGACAATTTTAAAAATTAAAGAAAAGATGCATACTTAGGTAAAACAGAATGCCAAAAAAACTGTGCAACAATGTGATGTAAAAGAATTTAGAATTGAAAGTGAAATTCTGTTAAAGTAAAAGTATATCCCGAGGAATTATTATATAAATGCCAAAAAAAAAAAATAATAATAATAATTATAGCCTGAAGATGAGATGCGAAAAGCATCTTGAAAGCATTATCCCTTTGACTTGATTGCTTGAATGGGAAGTGATTTGTGGTTTGTTTTTTTTTTTTTCTCCTAATAATTGGAAATTCTTCAGAGTAAGAACTATGAATGGCTTGAATGAAATGGTTTTGAGGTGGATAAATTGAACTACTGATGTTGCATTTTGTTTCATTATTAACTTTATTCCATGGAGTTCTGCTGAAGATGATTTGGGCTAAAAAAAAAAAATTCTATTTGTCAAGTAAAAAATATATTATAGGGATTTTTTTTAAAAAATAATTTATAGAATTTAATTTTTTAGAAATATAGTTTTATAGAGATTTCTAAAAAAGGAATTCTTTTGGTATAGTCTTTAGAAATTATGTATTTATATAAATTTTATATAATAAGATAAATGGGTCTATAATGCAATAAAATAGTTTAATAAAGTCGGTAACATATTTCGGTTATAAAACCATCTTCAGTTGAATATATAAGTTTTTAGAAATTATATTTCTTGTAGCTTATTTTTAATGCTAATTTTTATTATATACCGAGTTTATAAAATTAATGATTTTTTTTTAGTATTTATATAAAAATGAAAATGCTTTTCCAAGATGCATACTGATAAAATGTTGAGGTTTGAGTGATGTTTATTTTCAAATTTATTGGAAAATCCTCAACAAGATGGAAAAGAGAAAAATAAATATCATCATTTTTGGAATATAGTATGCAGGAAAACTAAAATAAACGTTAAAAAATCATTACAGTGTATTGTAAAATATAAATATTATTTAATATTCCTATAACAAAACTAATGAAAATACGATTTTTTTCAAATAAAAATTTACGGGGGGGGGGTGAGTATTCCAAAAATTATGTTAATTAATAAGACATGGATTATATACAAAGAGGCTAAACAATTTAATTACAAAAATAAAATAAAAAATAAATAAAATTTGTTAAAAATGTTTTTAAAATATTTCTTTTACATTCAAAAATATGCAATCTATTATCAAAAATATATAGTTTGTTCTGAGTAAAAGTACTCTATATCTACAAATTAAAAATCAGAGACTTCATAATCTTCAGTGTTGTCTTCTAATAATGTTAACAAATTTTTATGAAGACTTATTATTATTATTATTATTCTTGTTGAAATAATGATGGTTTCTCATTTTTAATTGAAAATTTGGCCAATTGATATTCTGACGTTGTTGATAAAATTTTGAAGGTTTTTCTCGTTTTTGAAGATCATGTTGCTTTAAAATTATATTATTATAAAAAGTTCAATTTGACTTAAATAATATTGAGGTATAAACAAACAATTTATCAAAAATAATTTAAAGAATTTCAATCTCACCCTGATTTAAATTGAAAAATAGTTAAAACTGAAATTTTAATTTACCTGATTTATCTAACTAACTTTATATACAATTATGTATATTTTTTTAAGTTTTACGATTATCTGCAGTTTATGAATTCATGTTTAAAAATTGTAAATTTCTACAAAAATATATCCATCCAGAAGATGTCGCATAATGAAGAAGGGTTGTGAATCTTCAAGGTGGATTCTGCAGTGAAGAGATTTAAAGAAGTATGCATCAGCATTTCACATTGGACTTTATTGCGAGAACTTTTATCAAAATTTACAATAACAAAATTGATTTCAACAAAATCTGCTCAAACGATTACAGTGTAGCCCCTCTATTTCGCAATTCCTTATGTCGCAAAATCGGATAAGTCGTGGTCAATGGCTAGATCCCTATTTTTTATATACATATATATATGTGTGTGCTTTTTTGTCATTTTTCAGAGGGAGGGAGGAAACTGCTCTTAAATCCGGACTACTCTTATATCTGCTGTTCTTATAAGCGGAGTCTACTGTACATACAAGAGGAAGGCAAGTCCTCCAACAATGTTAATCATTGGCTCTGGGAAGTGTTCTCATTGGCTCTTTGGACGAGTGCCTTTTGAGGCAATCAATTTACGACGATCTTTCAGTTGTCTTTTGCTTTGATGCAGGTTTTTTCTTTGCACAGATATGTACTGGTATTTTACCTTAATCCTGCCCTTAACTTCTCTAAGGGCCGATTCTACCATCCTCAAATAGGATAAATCCTCAGATAAGTACCAGAATAAACCACAGATATCCTGATAAAGTTATACGGTCCTCTAGAGATCGGATAGCCACTTATTCCCCTTATAGTGAACAGTTTCGCCCCAAATTTATGAGGGTAAATGGCGGTACTTCTGGTCCACTTAGATTTGAAAATGCCTTCAAAACCATAGTATTTTGCATTGTATAATTACTATTTAAACTACGACAGTAGGAATAAGTTTTAGGTGCAAGTGAACAGCAGATTAGATCTAGATTACCTGTCTGTATTTCATTTTCAATGATCGACAATATAGCCCCCAAAAGGAGAAATGAACCGGAAGTTTTGCGTCTCTGAGGTCTGAGTTCTCCAGCTGCATTTGTTTTTCGCATTTGTTTTTTTCTGCCGTGCTGCATTTCAACACCAACACTGACTGAAATACTTTTGTTTTTTTTCACGATAGAGGGCTTTCTGTTATCATTGTAGGCCTTGTACTGACTGGAATGAATACTTTTGTTGTTTCACGATAGAGAGAAGCACTAAATATCAAACTGACCAATCACAGTGCGCTTTATAATGCTTGTGCTCTATACCTTTGATAAAGTTTTCCGAGGAATAAATATGCTGGTAGAATGCAACTGAAGTGGTATACCAAGTTGGTAGAATGCTTGAGCTATTGAATGCTTGATAGCTATCTGAGGTTGGTAGAACCGGCCCTAAGTACAAATTGCTGAGAAGGCTGAGATCAGTGACAATGATGATGAGCTGTTTTCCTGCACTGCAAACAGCATTACAATGGATCGAGCCTGCAAACATTGACAAGATACGTACATTTAAAAGCAATTTTAGAAATTGCCCAAAAGAAAAAGAGGGAATCGGAGAAGCATTTAACAATGGATTCTTTTGTTCAAAATTCGTCATAAATTACGATTCGTAGGTTCCCCCTTCCCTCCCTTCTGTTTTTTTATTCATTAAAACCTATTAAATATGAAATGATCGTGTTAGTGCCATTTAAACATAGTGTTGCAGAACAGCAAACTTGCGATATCGCGACTCGTTTTGTTGCGGGTGGTGAAATCTTGGCTCCCAAGTTTTGTGACATAGAGGGGCTGCAATGTATCTCATGGTTTACTATTGTAATTGTATATTTTTGAAAATTTTTTACCCTTTTAATAAATTTTGTTATATTTTTCCATTAGATAGATATATTTTGTAGAAATTTACAATTGTAAACGTGAATTTATAAAACAATTTATAATCGGAATTATTAATTAATTTCAATAAATTTATAAACTGAAACGTAAACAAGACAATGAAAATGAGATTAAATAAATTACTTCCTATAATTTAATGAAGTTAAAAGAAACCTTAAAAAACAAGAAATTAAGCCTCCCGAGGAAGGTATAGGAAAGTAGCGGAAGCCCTGAGTTCATCTATTTTTTTATTCCTTCATCTGCACTTTTTAACTCCACATTTTTTTTTTTAATCAAAAATTTATTTTCTCGAACCTTATATTTAGAAAATATAAAAGAACTCTTATCTTCTTTCCTTTCTCATCTTTTTCGATCGAATGATATATCACACACTATACAGTATGTTGCCATAAAGTTCTAAAGACCAAGTGATTGCCACCCCCCACAATTCTGACCCTATTTCTGACAATTCTGAGTGATGTTGATCTTGCTTAGAGGAATCTGCATACCGAATTTCACTCCTTTATATGCATAAATACGCGTAAACCTTTTGGTCCCCTCTAATTTCCGCCCCCGAAACTCCGACCCCAGTGGGCCTACCAAAACCAAACTAAATATTGAAGGTGCACATGCCCATAATAAGCTACATTTCGAATTTCAACCTTCTACCTCAAAAAATGCGTAAACTATGAAGGGGACGGACAGACTGACATTGTGAAAACGATAAGTAGCTCCATTTTTCTGCTACTTAATAATATATAAATGTAAATATTGAAGAATGATAACTCTTTCAAGTCTCAAGTTTGGAGTCCTGATGATCTGGTTTCAGATATTGTCCAATTTGTATGTGGTGTTCTTGTATTTTGGATGTGGTATTTTTGTGCATATAGCTTACTTTAATTAGTTCGTCTCTACTAATGACATAGCGAGTCGCCTTATCTCTAGTTTGCTATTCTGCAAAAGATGGTGCCACCTTCAATAGTACTATGTTTAAATGACATTAACATGATCATTTCATCTTTAATACAAAAATAGAAAAAAAACAATCTATACCTGTGCAAAGAAAAAAAAACAAACTGGAAAACACCAAAAGCAGCGAGGAAATGTGCACTGTATTTCACTGGATCAAGTAGTCCTACTGTTCGTAAACTGAGCGCCTCAAAAGGCGCTTGTCCAAAGAGCCAATGAGAACATTTTTACATGGCTCACTTTTCCCAGAGTGAATTAATGTAGCTGAATGACTCTTCTTCCTCATGTATGTACAGTAGAGTTCACTTATAAGAGTTGCGGATATAAGAGTATTCCGGATTAAAAAAAAGCCATTTTCTCCTTCCTACTGTAAAAAACAATCTGGGATTTATCTGATTAAGGAATCGTGAAATAAGAGGGGCAACACTGTACTTCCATAAGTGAAAATAAACAAAACAACATACGAGAGTCAGTTATAAAGTCATGGCAACTATTTTTTTGCAGACAAATGTGTTATTATACACGTGAAATACACCAATAATCTGTTAAGGCTGTTTCACAGTTACAGCTTGCGTGCGGAATTAACGCGGATGCAGAGCCCACAACGTGAAGAAATGTTTTTCCGCGAACATGTTCATTTCACACACACACACAAAAAAAAAAAGCGTGCATTCCGTCCTACAAATGGGTTGCGGGTGGATTTCTCGTATCTAGACAGTCCAGATATTTGGTGAATCTGCACATGCAGCAGCCAATCTGAATTGGGTTAGCTTTGCACAGAATCCTAAGAAATTTGAACACCTGTACCGGCTACACTTCATTTATTGCTTGAAGCACCTTCTGTATCATAATACTGAATAATGTTTTTCCCGATGAATGAAAAGTCTATACTTAAGAATATTCGATATATATTTCATGATAAATCGAATATTGGATGTTTCAATGAAATATCAATGATTAATCATTTAAATTTATTTTAAAGCAATTGTCTTTAATATATAAAATCGTTGACCTAATTTGTGAACCTCATAATTTATATTGAATAACTGCTACACAAAACATTGATGTCTTAAAGGTTGTTGTTTTCTCCACTTTTTTTTTTTTTAAAACACGAAGCATTGTGTTGTAAGAAATAGCAATCCTCAACTGGTTATTTTTTGTAGGGCCGTGCAATTGATGTTAGCATAACAAAAAGATTTAAAATTTAATTAAATTCATAATAAACTGATATAAATTTATAATATAATCTATAACAGGGTCCTCCCCAGGCCCTTTTGAAGGGGTGCGCTGCCCGGCTGATTTTGGTGATCACCTGGCTGAATACACGAAAAGCTGCACAACACTGTATAACATAATGAAGAAAAGCTGCACATTGTTTTTAATTGTTGTCCGTCCAGCTATTTTATCTTTCCACCCACCTGATAAAATTTTCTGGGGAGAACACTGTATAACATTATAAAGATTGAGATTTGTCGTTCATTTAAAGAAAAACTGCCAAATTCATAACATAAATGCATCTTTATTAAAAAAATTTCAATTCGTATAATTCACATAAATTTAAAGCGTTTAGATGACATGTTTTTCGAGTATAGTATAAAATTTATACTGGATAAAATCATCAATTATTTAATCAACATCGATAGCATCGCTCGGCCTTAACAAATAATTACCCAATCAATGCGATGATAAAGTAACAAAAACCTAAAAAGGTACAATAAATAAATCTAGAATAAGTATACAAAGTGAATATTAACAGTTGGAAAGCCTAAGAGATCACTTTGTTTTATGAAAAGGAAATTATTTTTTTGAAACATCAAAATATTCGAAGGGTTGGTGGAAAAAAAGAAACAGGGGGGGGGGGGGGGGGGGCTATCAAAATGCAATGACCACAAGTACTGATAGTATATATTTGGAGGAATTGCAAATCATCTTTGAAAATATCGAAGTTTTATTTGGAAGTCTCCCAAATTTTCTCGATACATCAATTTTGTTAGGAAAAATGACAAAAAATGGCCTTTATTTTTAAAGAAAAACGTTCATTTACCGAATGATTAATACACTAGAGTGCCTTTATAACCACCATTTTAAAGGCACTCTAAAATACACCAATCAGAAGAGACTTCTTGCGGTCACATATTTAATTGTGAACTGAAAACTGAAACTTCACGAAGCCTCCGAAAGATATGCGGAGTGCCACCGCCCGCATTTGTAGTGGATTCCGCAACCGCTTGTTCTCGCTTTTTAATTGTGTAATGGCCTTTACATGGGTTACTCGAGAAGTATTGTAGGCAAGGGACCATTAACACACATTAACACATTAAGGACCTTCGAAGTAATCTCCAAGACAATCGACCGTTCGCTGTCAATGATGAGGAAGACTATGAAGGCCATCAGCTGCTCCATTGTCCAGTCTGATAATCTCATGTCGTACTGCATTGGCGATGTCTTCTCATGCAGGGAATCGTCTTCCACACAAAGGAGCTTTCAATTTCGGTATCAAATCGAAATCACATGGTGACAGATTGGGCAAGTGAGGAGGAAGATCTAATACTTCCCATTTCAACATTTAGACTATTGTGCTGAACATTATTATGGTAGATGATTTTTTCTCTCCCTTGTCTATAATACTTTGAGTAAACCATATAACAGACATGTTTGGTAAAGTACATTGTGTTTTACCTATGTATATTATGAAATATTTATACATGTATAACAACACATCAATATATTTGCTTGCAAAAAAGTAATTGCCATGACTTTGTAACTGATCCTTGTATATAAAGGAATCTTAAAATTGGTATTCTATGTGAAAGAGAACTTTAAATACAACAAAAACTAATTGTATACGTGGGATGTTTTTTAGCGGGATCTTTTTAGCGATAGGTCAATTGCATATTAGCAATAAAATGACTGGGTGACTTGGCCCATCATATGGATAAAAACACTTCCATATAAAACTGAATACATGTATCACTTAAAATTACAATACGTGTACAGAAAATATAAAGAAATATGTACAATTTTAAGGTTCTTTATAAATGTTGTTTTGTTTATGTTTATAAATTTGTTGAGGTTAACAAATTATGATTATAAATTGTTGCTATTATATCCTTCAACGTTAATTTTCTAATGAATTTATAAACTCCAGATAATCGTAAAACTTTAAAAATATAGCTGTATATAAATTTGTATAAATTTGATTGGATAAATCTGATAGATTAAAATTTCAGTTTAAATTTTAGGTTGTTATACATGTGAGGACCTCTGCAAAAATGACATAACTACGTGTGTGATACAGTTAGACACCGTTTTTATTGTCAGAATTGATTTTGGTGTATAGACAATGCATATTAATTGATGTAACCGCCATCGACGGCAAGCACATGCTCTAGGCGAGGTCTAAAGGCCCGACAAACTTTACGTATGTAGTCTTTCTTCATGGCGGTCCACACGCGGTTCACAGATGCTTTCAGCTGGTCGACGTTTCTGTGACGGATTTTGCAGGTCTTGCTCTCAACATCCGCTCACACACTGTAGTCAAGAGGGTTGAGGTCTGGCAACTGAGGAGGCCAAAAGTCCTTTGACCAGGAGTTCATGTTCGACCCCAACACTCTTGAACGATCTTGGCACTGTGGGCCGGGGCACCGTCCTGTTGAAAGATGTAGTCCGCATTCCTCGTCACTTTTTTCACCCAGGGCAGAACGTTCTTGGTCAAGATGTCCTTGTAGTCGGCCGTGGTAAGCCTGTAACTGGTCGGGAACCAGATTGGCGGCATTTTCTGCCATTCGACGCCACGATGCCGAGCATCATCACTGAGGCCGGGTGCTTGGTTGTAGTCACTTAGCGGACCTCACAGATGTCCTGGCCGAAGCTGACCACACGGTCGTTCTGCTTGTTGACGACCGGGTCGACCGTGAAGGTTTTTTCATCAGAAAACATGACTGGCAATGCGATTGCCATGGCTCTTCAAGATGACAATGCGATTGCCAGTGCTCCCAACATTTATCTTGCATGCCATCCATCAGCAAAGGTCTTCCCACGTGCCTCAAACTCTTTCCAGCCTCTTCCTTGATGGCTCTGGACACCGTGGCCACAGAAATCTTCTTTTTCTTTGAGAACTGTGTCATTTCGAGAGTCAGGTCACGTTCGAAGCTTTTCTGACACCACACGATTGATAATGTGAGGTCTGCCTGCACGTGGATGATCTTTGAGGTGATCCCCTTTCTTCAGCCTCTCTGCGACTCTGTGGACAGTCATCCGGCTGACATTGAGCTGCTTAGCGATGTCAGACTTGTTGTGGCCCGCACGAAGGAGCGCAGCGATCTCGATTCTTTTACGTTCCATCGCAATATTCTTGCATCCAAATCGCATTCATTCCACCTATATATGTTTACGTTATGGTATCACCCACGTTTTCATAGCGCCTGCTCTGCGAATGCTT